>JASCZI010060832.1:34682-45098 GCA_036250425.1 Stylosanthes scabra
GTGTACGTAGCTTGAAAAAAGTACGTTGCGCGAGCGTTCCAGGGCCTTCATTGTTGGAAATAATATATGAGAATGTGAGATCTTTTTAAATAAATCTTATCATCACTATCATTTTTCTAAGGTTGATCAGAAAAAAAAATGTGTAAAGTTGAGTATGCGCGTTATGTGGCTAATATTATGCCTGCTTTAGCCTTTATGGGAATGAAGGTTTACCCCACTTAATCAGAGACCACTAGCTAGCTTTGCCTTTTATCTTTCTAAATATATATTCAGCAGAGTATTATTTTCACGAGATAATGCTACATCAATAACAGAAATTATTAGTATGTTTGGCCAATAAGTAATCCGCAAATACTTCGTATTCGTAAATTACGTCATTTATACTTTTATTTATTTTCAATTTATTATATTTTGTATATATAATTTTTAAATAATTAGCGGTGCTACGGACCATCATTATGAGATTATTAAAAAATTAATAAATAAGATATCATTTAAAATTTTAAAAAAATTATTATTAAAAATAGAAAAAAATTATCATCCAAATAGAATAAAAGTAATCACCTAAAAAATATAATAATAATCATTTGTCACTTCTTTACCGTCACAACCACCACCACCACCACCAACTGCTGTCGCCTTAAGCCTTAAATAATCGCCAACTGCGGTCCTCACCAACATCCAAACAAATAAAAGTGATCACCCAAACAAAATAAAATTTATCATCTATAGAATATAAAAATTATCTTCCGTCACCATCACCACCATCACAACTAAACCCTAAACCACCACCAACCGCCATTGCTACTGTCGCCACCTACCTCATCAAAAACAGAAGAAAAGGAGGAAGAAAATAGCGGTCGCGAAAGACAGAGGCGAGGGCGACGCCGATGCTGTGAAGAGGAGGAGGAAGAAGAAGAAGAACGGTCGTGAAGGCAGAGCCACAGATACAGGCGAGGGCAGTGTCTGCGCAATGGAGAAGAAGAAGAAGCTGCACGAGGGCGCGAAAAGGTGATGTTGTGGTGCGGTGAGAAGAAGAAGCAGCAGAGGTCGACGCGGTGGTGGCGCCATGAGAGTACGATGGAGAGAGGAAATAAGGAAGAGGGAGGGGAGAGAGAGAGAGAGAGAGAGAGAGAGAGAGAGAGAGAGAGAGAGGTGGCACGGTGAGGTTGTGGTGGAAGGTAGAAGGAAGGAAGAGAGAGTGACGGCGCGTTGAGGCTGTGGTGGAAGGAGGAAGGAAGGAAGAGAGAAAGAGGAGGGGATAGAGTTTGTGTGGAGAGAAAGGGAAATAGGATTTTTTGGTTCTCATTGTCTCCAATGTATTGAGTCCTTATACTTTTTTGTTTTCAAATATTACATCTATATTATACCGTATTTTACACTCATATTTTTAAACTCACTACTACATTCAAGCCGTGTATAAAAAGATGTTCTCGACGGCCTTAATGACACGAATGTACACACAGCCTAACCGTCTGTAAAATTTATACATCTATCTAAATAATTAGGGTAGGTCAAGAAAATATCAAAGCGGGGTGTACTACAGAGACGGTTTGATCGTCGATAAACCGTCAATACTTTTGGCTTACCATGTATGAATATATTATTAATTATATTTGGTGATTACAATAAATTAAATTTGCTGGTATCATATATATAATTTCTCTTAATCGTAATGAGACAATAACATTGTAATGCCATAACAAATTACTTTGTGTACCTTAACATTTACTGGCTTCACTTTAAAATAAGTAATGTTAAAAGAAATAATAAAAAGTTATTTTATTTAACTTAATATTTAAAATTATATATATATATATATATATATAATATTTATAATTATATATTTATAAATTTAAAATTATTTATTTATTTCAATAATAATTAATAAGTATAAAATAAAAAATGTTAGGCTACTTTTAACTGATTTTATTGTTGTCTTGTAAATATTTTTCTTAAAATAAGTGTCTCTAATTTTATACATATAATATTTATAATTAATATTATTCAATTATTTCATTAATAAATTAATATATAAATAAAATAAATTTGAACTAATTTAAGCTAGTTTTCTATTTTGTCCCAAATATTATTAATCCAAAATAGTCAATAATGGTTTGTTCAAGCACAAGCATGACTAGACCGAAAAAACACACACACAACATGACTGGCTAATACAAACATACAAATTGTATTCACATCAATGCACTTAATATATACAAGTCCTAAGTTTATTATATATTTGTTGACTGAACCACTTAGTCATAAAGAAGCATATTTAGATAACCCGAAATTTGAGGTAAAAGACTTTCATATATATATAACTCATAAAACGATAAAAGGCGGCCTTGAGCATCACAATCTCTGCGGATTCCTCCATCATCCTACTCCAATATAGCCACTCCAACGTAACACATATTAGTTGTATTACATGATTAACAAAATTTATTATTTTTAGTTAGTAGTTTGCTATTAATTTTTTAAAATATTGACTACAAATATGATGCTAGACTATAGGTAAAAACATTATGTTATTGACTGACTAAAAATACTAACTAATATAAATTAAATTTGACATTGCTTTAATTTTTTCTGTTAATATATATAATGGCAATATATTGATTTATATGAATGAAAATGAATGAAGAGGAATAAATAAAGGATGGGAAATGGGTGGTTGACGATGATGATGAGGACAAAAAGAAAAGAGATTTTGTGGGGAGTGGGCGTGCTTTGGTGATTCATGATTGATTGATTGCATGTGTCAGCCGCAAAGGGCCAAGTTGCATTGCATGGCATGGCATCATATACATGTGTTTAGTGTTTATATGTTTACTATTTATGTGTTATGCGCATGCATTAATTTGCATTTGCATGTGAGTGTGTCATAGACAAGATTATTGATGTTGTTTCTTTCTTTCTTTCTCCTCTTTTCACCCTCACAATAATAATAATAAGCTTGGCTCTCGCATGCCATCAATGTCCTTTCATGTGCCTCTAATTATACAGACTAAGCTAGTCAACATCCACCCACTTGATTCCAAAAACCCTTTCCCATTATCTTTATCTTCTCTTTTCTTTTCTTCTCCCTTTTATAACACTACAAAGATATTTTCAACTGTCTCACACTAAATCTTTGCCATTATATGATAGCATCACATAGATTACTTACAAGCACTATCCTATAACAGACCAAGAACTAATACATGCTAAATCTAAACTTCATCTAAGAGTTTCTCGCTTGTAAATAAATTATTGCATGATTCGAACTCCGAACATTCACTTAAGTTGATTAGTGAACTAACTACTAGACTAACCAATCGATTTTTTTTTTAAATCAAATTTCGATACTTAAATCCATGACCTTTTAAGACACCAAAAAAAAAATCCATGACCTTTTATTAAAGAGTGAAAATAGTCATAGTCAATTTGGTGTTCGTAGAATCTGTCCTATCTTTATTTTGTTTTTGGTGAAAGTAGATTCTCTCCTTTTGGATGTTGGAAATCCTTGCTGGGCCAGTGCTTTCCTAGACTGGTCCCCGTATATAGTTTGGTTCTTTCTTGGGCCTATCCCGTTTTGTATTTTGCTGTTGTTTTAGCTTTAAGAAATTATTCATGTCCAAAAATATGCTTATTAGAAGATATTTTTGTGCATTTTTAACTGATTCAAATTCTTAGAAAACAAATGTCCAAAAATATAATACCAAAAAAAAAAGTCCAAAAATATGCTTACGAAAGGGGAAAAAAACACCAATTTGGGTTGGTTGATTAATAAACTCAAGTTTCCCTATATGCAATTCAGAATCCACCTTTTATATACAGCAACTCATTGGGTAGCAAAATTTTTTTTAAATAGAGTCAAGTCTACAGTAGACTAAGCATTGGCCTCGAGTTTAAGAATACTGTGAAAAAAAAAGGCTTAGAGAAAAGATGTAAATTCTATGTGAATTAAAAACCTAAGTAAGAATTGAACCAAAATTGAGCATATGGTAAAAAAGGAGTCGACCCCCTTGGTCTCAGCAACAAGATAATAACAACAATTGTGAACAATAAAAATGTGTTTGTATAAACAAGGCTTCTGCACAATACACAAGTAATTCATCAAAATTTCCATTTGAAAAGGAAACTCAGTTAAAAATCACAAATGTACTCCAACTTGACAAACCAAAATCTACTATTTCCAGAAAAAAAAAATGAAAAATAAATATGGTGCATGTACAATTCTCTTCCAGCTTTCCAGCTTCAGAAGCCCTGTATATGTAATCCTGATTGTCACATTTCTAAATTTTAACAATTTTGGTATAAAATTAACAAAAAAAAAAAAAAAAAATCCTTGGCTTAAGGTAAGGGAGGTTTCCCCTCTTAACCACTAAGTATGAGGAGCTTAAACAATGATATCAAATTCAAATCACTTGGTTTTATAATGTTAGTGTCCACAAAAAAATCATGAGATGGTGGAGTAAAACTAAATGCTTCCTTAGTTTGAACACTATGAACTATGAAATTCATATTGCACCAGGTGAGAGCCTGCCAGGTTTGTTGCGAACGTTATCGCCTACCGGGAAAGGGATCTGTATTATTAGCAAAGTTAGTACAGAACATGTTGCTTCCTTTCCAAGTAAAGAAGAGAAGTGCACAGTTTAATGCATATAAGAGGAAACTCTGTACCTGATTGCCGGCATTAGGGCCATCGGTGTTGAAGAGGATCGGCCTGCAGCGCTTGTCCTCGTTCATCAAGCTTGAATTCTGGAAGTGAGCAATGAGTGCTGCTTTACCTTGTATGCGAGCATATGCTAGTGTTGCCACTTTCTCACTGTTGAATTTCTCCCATTTCTTTCCATTGAACTCCTAACAGAATTCCATCATATTAAGCTTTTTAGGCTATAGTTCTTAGAGTATGAAAAAGTATATTGTAAATCAAATAGTATCACTTTCTAAATCATTTGGCTAACCTGATAAAATGGTATGATCAAGTTAGGATTAGTCATGTTGATGAATGCATATCCCACATTACATTTATTCTGCAATCAAGACAAAAAGGAATACCAAAATGAACATTGTTATTAATTTATTAGTCCATTTTTCATTTTGGAAAAGTTAGATTAAAAAAACAAAGAGATGACAAGTTTCTTAAGTAAAAAGAACTTGCTTTGAAATCAATTGGTAGATAAACAAAATCATAAGCTCCTTTATGGCGCTCATCGATTGCAGCTAGTAGCATCTTTGAAGTATACCTGCAAAAACAAAAGGCTACATAAAACATATGATAAGGCTTTACATAAGATCTATCCTAGGTTGCTTGAAAAAGAAGTACATAAAATATTCCACATTTGATGATGTGAAGAATTAAATTTGAGTCCACTTACTTGTTGGGAATGTTCTTTATCATAAGTGTTGTCCGGTGGTCTTTGCCATTCTTAATGCGATCGATATCAAGTTCATACTGTTTGGTGTCTACCGGAGTTGATCCACCGTGTCTACGGCTTCTAGCACGTTCCTTTTGAGAACCAAATGAATTGATCATAGGAAACATATTATTTCTTCCATGGAACATCATTTCCCTTTGATTATAGAATGGAAGTCCAACATCCATGGGCAAGACTTGAAGGTCAACATAGTTTCCCCCGAAACGGGGAAACATATTTTGTGGATAGAAGTCCAAACAATGTGTTTCCCCTGCATAGGGATGTTGTCTATCCCAAATGTTATAGTTGGCCGCAGGTGCGGATCGAGCAAGGTGGTTACTCATGGACACAACATTGCTCATCATATGTGATGGTGAGCTATGAACACCATGAAATCTTGGTAATCTAGGAGCTGCACAAATTCCATTGAAGTATGAGGGTGAATTTGGCCATGACATTCCTACATGCTGATAAGAGTTGCTCCATTTATATTGATGGTGAGGAAGAGAAAGGCCTCTATCACCAGAAGAGGATTCAAAAACTGAGAAAGAAAAAGTGAGTTTAAGTTAATCATAGGAAGATGGAAACAAAACAACAAAAATGAATTAATACTCATTTGCACATTTTGACTTACCACAATCATTCAACTCCATGGGGTGTCCATTATAGTTTGCTTGACAGAACTTCATGCTATTGCTATCTGGTCTTTCCTGTTTTTCAATATTGATGTTCGTCGCAAACTCTGATGGATTGCGAAGGAAACCATTTGGAACACTTGAAGATATCCTATGAAACAAAAGAGTTTTTCAAGGAAGGAGCAAGCATGCATAGAGAAAGAGAACTAAAAATTAGTATAAACAACAATCTGTATCCTATCTAGCTAGGTGCGATCGGCTACATGGTTCACACCATCCTATTGTTTCTTATTGTAGAAGACATTTGAATTGAGAATGCTGAATAGTACCTTTTTGAGTTTCCTGATAGGCTTGGCTCAACCTTTAGCCTCTTCCTAGCAGATTCATTTCTGTTTAAAGCTTGAAGTGCTTTCGTTGCAGCTCTCACGTCGTAAAATTCAATCAACTTGTGATGTGGACTCTGAGGTGATTCAAATATCTGCAGTTCACAAAGGTTACACAAACATAACAAATAGTTCATCTTGATCAACATTTTTGCAACAAGTAAACTGCTAACCAAACTCACCTCTTTGATTTCCCCATTAGTGCTAAACATACGGTGAAGTTCATTCTTTGTAATGGATAAATCATACAGAGAGACTGCAAGTGTGTCCTGATTAAGTTCTTTCTTGGAAGGATTATCCTGATAAAATTAGCATATGCAAGGAAT
This sequence comes from Stylosanthes scabra, assembly GCA_036250425.1. Lineage (NCBI taxonomy): Eukaryota > Viridiplantae > Streptophyta > Magnoliopsida > Fabales > Fabaceae > Stylosanthes > Stylosanthes scabra. Next base: position 41,432 of record JASCZI010060832.1, read on the forward strand.
CACTAAGAGAGTATATGAAAATTGCAATGCTTCTATGAGATACATGATCCTTAGCACAGTTCATTGCACAAGTATAAACAAAGATGAGAAATTCAGTTCCTAACCTTTGGAATCAGATATTGAATGTCAAATGTCTTGAAGCCGAAGAATCCATTCCGGCGAGCCTGCATTGCATTTTGGGCAGCTCTGATATCATAATATGATGCTAACACAAACCCACATTTCTTGCATGCAGTGTAAACTCTCTGAATATCTCCAAATTTCTTCACATCCATATCAGGATTTCAAAACAAAATGAAAATCCGTTATTACCTTTGTATATTTATTAGATAATGATTGTATGAACTGAAAGACAGAGAAACCAAGTAGACAAACCTCAAATAGAGCTTTCAATGCAGAATCTCCAACATCACTAGCAACATTTTTCACCAACAATGTTCTAGAAGGGTGTTCTCCGGTAACTGAGGCATCACGAAGCTCGAGTTGCCCTTTACAAACTTCATCATGTAATTCAGAATTCTTTTGTCCAGAAGATGAACTATCATCATGTCCCAAATCCATTCCTCCAACACTAGCAAAAAGGTCTTGGTCTTCTGATTCATCACCGGAACTATCTTTAACGAAGATTTCATGCTCACCGGTCAGTCCAGCAAGCAAATCGTCGTCATCAATGGGGAGAAGATTCCCAATAGTTTGAGCCTCAAGCTCCTCAAGAGAGTCAAAAACCATCTCATCCTCACATTGAGGTGCAACATTATCAACTGAATATCCATATAGAGCACTATTTGCAGATAATTTCACTGCACCAATAGGAGTTATATTAAGGCACATTATCTTAGCTACTTCTTCTGTAACAAAATATCTGTTACCTTGGAAATTCGGTGCATTAACAATTCAAAGTATTATCAAGATACATTTGAGTTATAAATGTATCAAATCTCCAAAATCATAATGACAGATTTATAATTGAATTTGGTACAAGAAAGCTGATTCACTATACAAGGAGGTTAAGAGAACTTACATTTGCTGTTAAACAACTCTGACAGAGAGCTAGAGAAGAGGTTGCTTTCATCCTGAGTGGAGATTACATCAACTTTATTGTTTTCTGAAAAAATTGGAGACAGTTTGCACACTCAAAATCTATATTATACAATATTTCTTGAACAAATGGAAGAAAGAGACAGAAAAATCAAAAGATTAGTAACACTAACCATAGCAATTAGATAAATTATCTGATTTCCAGAATCCATCTTGCTTCTGCCAAGAACAAAAAGAGGGTTAATTAAACTTCTATAGTTTTGCAAAACCTCTTACAATAGCACCATGTTCAAAGCGCATATATAAAATACATACCTTAGTGGAAGGAAAAACATCTTCAAAGGAAAACAAAGATGAAGAAAAACTTCTGGAGTTCATTGTTTCAGAAGGCATGATGAATAATCCCAGAAATGAATGTGTAGATATAGACCAATCAAGAAAATCTAGTAATAATAGCTCTTTAAATCTGTTGAGAATAGAGATTACAAGTTAATCATCCAAATATTTTTTGCCTCCTCAGCAAGAAAACTGCGGGTAACAGCTTCTAGAATCTAGATAGCTTCCGAATTCAAAATATGAATGTGGAATTAAAAACCAAAACAAAACAAAACAAAAAAGTGAGGAATTTAATTATCATTGATGCATGGATAATTTAAATTAGTTAAATCCATTGAATATAAGATATACTTCTATAGTTTAAATATCACACGTTTTAAGTAAATCCATTGAATTAAGTGCACATGAATTCACACGTTTACACATTGTATTAAATTCCTTTTAAAAAAAAAAAATCTACCAATATTATGAATGATCAAGAGGATGACAAAACAACTTAAACATTATACTCCCTAATCCGTATCTTCCACAGTTTCAAAACAAAAATAAAATGTACGTAGAAATAATGAAGTCTAGCATCAAAATTTTGAGCACAGAAATAATAAAATTTACTATAAAAAATTTGAATCACAATTAAAAAAAAAAGAATTATTTTTGTTGGATAAAAGCATGCATGTGTTATTGATTCAAAAGTATATTACTTTATCCCAAGTTAATAATTATTTTAACATGGAAGTAGTATTAACGTTCACCCATTGTGCCCCAAAGAAGATGATAGACTCGCTTAGAATACTTTGAAACCAAAATCAAACCTTCAGAAGTCCAAACTCCAAACACAAAAGAATCAACAAATTCCAAAAACCCCATATTTACAAAAAGCACTGACCTTTATGGGAAAATGGGAATTGTTTTGTATGGCACGACACAGAAATGAAAGCTAATAAGGAATCCACTTAAATACATGCAAGCAATAAGAGAAGGAAGAAGAAGTGAGAGAAAGGAAAACGAATAAATTACGGCATAAGAAAAGGTGGGAATTTGGATAAGAAAAAATTAAAAAATAAAAAGGAAAAAAGAAAGAAAGAAAGAAAGGTAAGGTTTTGAAGGGATGTATGTGTGGCGTGCAAGATTTTCAATCCAAAACTTGTTGAAAGGAAACCCTTTGTATGTGTTTAATTTCTTTCTTAGTTTAAATTAAATTCCCTGCATTGCACGTTAACACAAAACAACATCACCCCTCTTCATCTTCCACACTCCTTCTTGTTCTCAGCTACCCATTAACTCAAAATATGTTTTTGCCAGTGCCGGAACTGCCAAACTTCCCGGTGAAGGAGGAAGTTATCTATGACAGATTAAAAAACCGTTTTTCTTTTATTTTGTTCGGTTTAGTTGGTTTAACGTCGTCAATCATCAGGTGTTTTTTTTTTGTCTGAGATGTTTTTTTTTTTCCTTCAAAAAGAGTTATATTTTATTATTTTTTACTTTTATAAAAAAAAATTCTTTTAATGTGGTATGTGTCAATGTGTGTGCGTGGCTCGATTGTGGAAGTTGGAAGGTGGAGGATGTAGTTGAGCTGAGCATTCTCATTGACTTGTCCCAGATATGCATGATTGTGTCATAACTCATAATATGTAACTCGTTTCTTAAGCTTAACCTGATCAAAATGACAAAAATAAACCAACGAACAATTATTAAGGTTCTCAAAACTCAAATACCAGAACTGGTTAAATGTTTAACTGAAATTAAATAAATATAATAAAACAATATATTTATAAATAAAATATATAATTTTTTAAATTATTTGTTTTATTAAATTAGTTAATTATATTACAAGTCTTATATCTATTAAGGATATGATCTTTTTAAATCACCAGCTAACTTTTGGAATTGAATAACACCTACCAAATGTCAATTTTAAGTAGGAATGGCAATGGGTCAGGTCGGGACGAGTATTTAAATATCCATACCCAAACCCATATCTATAAGCATTTAATTTTTTGCGATATATCTAAATCCACCGGTATATATTGCTCATACGCAAATCCCATGAATATTTATAACATAAATAAATTAAAATAAATTAATTAATATGATTATTTATTATGTAATAAAATACTTCAAAAATATGATTATTAACAGCATGACAACAATATAATAATTTAAAAAAAATAAATTTATAATTTTTTTAAACTAAAATTACCAAAATAACCATCTAAATGTTATTAAATATCTAACAAACCAAACTAAATTAATTATATATATATATATATATATATATATATATATATATATA
>JASCZI010060833.1:11851-31781 GCA_036250425.1 Stylosanthes scabra
CCTAAATTCTGTGTCCATCAATGTCCTTCGTTCAGAAGTGGACACAGAGACAGTGAAAATTGGGCCAGAGACAGTGTGTCTAGTGTCCATGTCTCTATCGCCAAACAGATTTGTGCACATCAGTGTCTATGCCTCAGTGTCCTGTCCACTGAAAACAAACGCAGTGTTATATTCTTAGCTTTAGTGCTGAGGGTTAAGCTGACTTGATCTTAGCTCAAGAGGTTGAGTAAGTTCAAGTGCCGGCACGGTAGCGTTGGAGTGTGTCCAAGGCCGTGACATGTGACTCTCTAAAAAATAAATTGATTTATAGTTTTCCAATAAAACCAACAAAGGATGGCCAATAATGAAAGATTTTGGCGGCCTTTAATATCCGTGATCGAAGTCGAAATAGCTTGTTGGCACCAATTAAAGAAAGAATCTGGACCTGTTGCCACAACCTAGGAACAATTGCACTCAATCTCCAAATTGTTGATGACATTGGGCATTGGAAAAGACAATGGAGCAAGGATTCCTCTCTTAACAAGCAGCGAGGGGAAAGACAATGGAGCAAGGATTCCTCTCTTAGAGGAGTATTTGTTTTGAAAAAGTCTTTTCATAGTATGCACTTGAGGAAAGAACAGAGAAAATGAACCCAAAAAAAAAGAGGAAAAAACCTCCATAGACATTAAACCCAAAAAAGGGGTGAGAAGGTTCTAAACAGAAATATAAAAACTCCGAATGAAAAATCACAATGACACCTGTGACTCAACAGCTCACTAGGAAACACCTAGATCGAAAACTAAAAAACACAATCTAGGATACAAACATAAAGACACACCTATCACACATGATTTCATTGGATGCGATCACCAATGAGACTAAATCACCAAAAAATCCTTGTTGCCTATTTTCTCGTAAAGGTGTTTATTTGATGCAATCTCCTCTGTTTTCCTTCTTCAAAGTACCGAAACTCATAACTACTTATGAAGCAACTGGCATGAGAAGTATTTTTGAAAGTTTTAGACCACCTTGTAGTTGCAACTTCTTGTAACGACATTTTCCGTTGTTCTTTTTCTTCTTCGTCATCTTTGCCAACACCGCATCTTCGTCTTCATTGAAAGTAATTCTAGTCTTTTCACAAACTTGCAAAGTATTTTTAGCTTCCTCAATATCTTCATCCTCTTCATCATCACAAGTAAAAGACTCTTCTGCATCATATTCAATATCGTCAGTTTCGTCGTTTTCCTTACTATCTATAGCTCTTTTCTCCGTATCGCTTCTTATGTTTGCATCCCTTTGTTTGAAGTCTTCGAATCCTGGTGGTAGAGAATTGTCGGAAGTTGAATCAGTATCATGAGTTGCTCCTTCAAAAGGCTCCTCGCAGAGTTTCAGCTACATCTCTTTAATGATTTCTTCCGAGCACCTGTCATCAATGATACACCTAGTAGACACTGAATCTTCCTATTTGTTTGTTTCAGCTAGTATCTCTTCAACTTCCATACTTCCAGGCAAATCACAAGTTGAACAACTACAATTAGGATTAGAATCCTCTTCCGGATGTACTTGGAAACTCAAAAAATCTACTCCAACTTCCTTAATATAAACTTGAAAAACAGCATCTTCACATGTCACTGAGATCCACTCTTGTATAGGTTCCCATTGAAAACAATCAATGAGAGTCCTAGCCACAGTAAAAGAAGATCGTTCCTTTGTTAATTCATGTTGCATCACCAAAATTCAATCTATCCCCTTTGCTATACGATCGAAAGTGTCTTCAGACCATACGTGGATTGGTAAACCCATTACCTCAAGCCATACCCTCCTTGACGTTTTCCAAGAGACACCCCAATACGATGTAATCTTGTCCAAAAAATCCGGCATAAAACGAATCTAGAGAGCTTTGTCTCTTAATTCCACTGACTCAAACGAGTAATGCACTTTAATGGACCAAAGTCTCTACATTCTAATCTTCCAAATTCCTTAGCTAGATCCTTGAACCCCTGCACCACGCTTCCAAACTTGATTGGTTTGACACTTTTAGCTACAACACTTCTATTTAGCAAGTCTTGCTGTTCAGGCGACGGAGCCACTTTAACTTTTCTCATGCTCTTTTCATTGATAGCTTTTTTCATAGGGTTACCTACTTACCTTCCTTCTGGACTCTGTTATCTGTATTCTGATGAACTCCCAACAAAGCATTCTTGAACGACACACAGTTGGTCGAAGGGTTTAATCAAACTGATCTTCGTGCGTGATTACTTCATTAAAGTTTCCCATGTCACGCAACAACTTCTGAATCCTTTGCTCATCTCGTCACTACCGGACCCACTACCACGGCAGGCCCTGTCATTCGACACGAGTCGGTTCTTGGTTGGCCTAATCCATAATCTGTACCTCTGAATGTCTAAACTAACTATACCTTATAATTTCCCAACAAAAATAAGTAGTAAATAATAAATTTTAAAGTAAAAATATATAACAACTCATAATCATATTTCGTTAGGTAACTTAAATTAGGCTTCATGTGTTCTATAATATATCATTCCTTATTAGGTAATGGGGTATTTACATCTAGAATCCATCACTGACAGTAATTTTGGTTGTCAAATTCTTTCCTCCTCTGTCCAAAAAAAAAATGCATTCCTTCTTTGTCAAATTCTCATTTTGGAAATTAAATCCTAAATTCAATATACAAAACGGAAGGGAAGGAGTATTGACCATGTTTGTGTAACATATATGACATATGGCAATAGTGGTGCTGCGTTGGTTCGGCATGAATAAAGGTTAGGTAATCCGCGAGATTGGTCGGTCCCTCACACCAACTGCGACTACCACATAATCCCTATTCCCTAGTCCTATGTTCACTATATGGACCCTACCCTCTCCCCTTTTCTTTAATTTCAACACTTTCAACTCGATCTTGACTTTTTATTTCACTCTCTCTATACGCATGTACCATATCAATTATGACACATAAAAAGGCACAGGTAACCGAGTAGGCCAGTAGCAACATGCATCTGTCAAACAAAAAAAATATATAGCAGCATGGAGAAAACATATTTTTTTATTTTTATTTCTTTAATATTTAGCCAAAATCTTAAAATAATCTTTACTATTTTAATCGTCTTATATAATTACAAAATATTTTATCTAAAAAAAATACAAAATATTTAAAATGAAATGAATATCGTTTCATCATTAAATCTGACATATATAATTAATAGAGTGTGATAATGATATTAATTTTTTAACATGCAAACTAAGCATTTTGTTGGAAAAAATGTTAAATAATTAATTTTTATGAAATTAAAGTGTTTATGGATTTATGAAAATTAAATAAAAAGTTTGTAACTCTAATTTCATAATTTTTAATTATTATTTTACTTTTTTTATAACGGTAATTTTAGTGTGGTTGCTAAGATAAGTAGTTAATGTAAACGACATTGATATCGATGAAAATTTGTTCATAGAATGTTTAAAATTTTTTGAGACTAAAATAATATAATTAAAATATTAAAATTAATTTAGGATTTAGACTAATATTTGAGAATGTTAAGTCACCAAAAAAAATATTAAAAATTGTTCGAAAAGTATGACCCGAACTAGTGAGTTATACTGAGTTGAGTTTAAGCTATTTGACTACCGAACTACTTGAATTCAGGAGTCTTTTCGTGATTAGGCTACCGGTGAAGTAGTCCGAAGTAGGAGACTACTTCGGTCCTGGGATACGGAGGTACTGGGCTTCTCATGTGTGTCTGCGACTGGGCTATTGGTGAGTTGACTTCAGGTACTTGACTCCTTGGTATGGAGGTCACTAGCCGAAATCCGGGCAAAGATTCACCGGAGGAATGGTTGGTGGCGCCGAAAAGGCATGATGCTCAACCTCAGTATAGTATTTGAGGTTAGGGAGTGAAAAAAGTGAAATTAGCTTACCCTTAGATAATTTCTCCCTTTTATAGTGTGACTTTGTATCATTGACATTAAGATGAAGTTACTGTCATTAATATATGCATCGATACTTGATGAGTTATTATTTGCGTATTAATGACGAAATTCTAATAGCTAATGCCGTTTGGTTTTTAGGCTTCTAGGCAGCTTTAACAAAAAAAATTCAACGTGTTTGGATCTTTAGATTGTAGCACCGATTAGGAGTTAATTTTGCCGCTGGTTGGATTTATGTTTTTTTTTTTCCCTAAAATCAAAAGTTTCAGAAATATTTAGACCTTATAGATGTTGGACCCTCAGATTCTGAGGTTAGAGTTTTTCCAAAACATAGATCAAACGAGTGCATTATTATTTTTAATATTCGGAAACTTATCATTTTGTAATTTTACGATAAAATTTACTCTTTATTTTAAAATGATAAACGAGTGAATATTTTCACGAATAAAAAGAAAAAAAAAAAGTCATTCCATAAGTTTGGATAGTAAATGGCACGAGTCAAATTTCTATCATTGATTATTTTAATACCGCATTGAATTTTGTATACTTGTGTACCACGGGATCTGATGAACACGAATAATTCACCTACACAATAATCGCACAAGCCACCCTATTCACCTATATCCTACCCATTTCTTCTTGTAGGGGAGTAGTTTATTGGCTCAATGATTTTAATTGATGTGATGATGGGATCAATTTTTCTCATGACATTGGCGTTTTCATTATTTTCCCCTTTGGAATTTTGGATTCAGATGTTAACCATCACTTTACAAGGTTTGTTATGTTTGGTATTGGTTCCATTAGGAAGTCTATATATATAAACTTGATTAAAAATGTCTAATGTTCTATTATAACATTTAGTAGCTGAATAATTTGTTGACTGTCTCCTAGGATTTCCAAAACTTTTATGCATAAGCTAAGGTATATGTTGTAACGACCCATTAGATAGGAATACTAAATGTTTATTTTAATGATTATCTTAACTCTTTAGAGAGTTAAAAATTTATTTCAAGAGATAGAAATGCATTAACATTTTAAAATTTTTTTAATAATTCAATTTGCATACTAAAATTAATCATTAAAAATAGTTATCAGTGTATAATACATGTTGGAATATAAAATACACACTAACAATAAATTAAACTACATTTATATTTTGTATTTAATGTATATCATACGCTAGTAACTAATTTTGACGACTGATTTTTGTGTACACATAACATAACTTTTTTTTAACCATATATATATTTCTCTAGTTTAGTTATTTAAAGATTTTTTTAATGATATTTCTTAACAAAATCCTTAAAAATAATTAGTACTCCACGCATTCTGTTAGGCTGTTCGTATGTTTAGACCAATTTAATTTAACATTAAAATTAAATATTATGTACATAACAAAAAAAATTATAATTAAGTGAAAATAACACGTTACATAATTATTAAATAATAATTGTTAGCCTAATTAAAATATGAGGATTTTTTACATAAAGAAAAATCGCATTTAGTTTTATGAAAAAATACCTTTTATCATAGCAATATTCTTTTTTAAAATGTAGTTTCCACTAACATTAACCTATCAGGCTATTAGTAGACATTTTTTTTTTGTGACTACAATTTTTTTTTTGTGTGTGAGTCAGTCTAGTAGACATTATTATGTAGCACGCTACACTTGAAATGAAAAATAATAAATAAAAATTATGCACAAATCCCGAATGCAATGTTTTCATTTTCAAGATTTTGATTTTTGAGTGGACAAAAAAAAAAAAAAAAGATTTTGAGGGTGTTTATTTGTGAACACAAGGCTGAGTTATCAGGCTGTGTCTGAGTCTACTCCACTAAGCCATTTTAATTTACTTTCTGAAAGGATACAGAAACACCGAGCACAACGGAGGCTAAAGCAAATGCCAAATTGTGCTTTTGAACGCAGTTTGGCTTTGGCAGTGTCACTCTTTGAGTATGGAATTAAAGTTGTAGAAAATTATTGCTTAACTTTTCATAACTTTATTAAATTTTTAATTAAATATATATATATATATATATATATATATATATATATATATATTTTCTTTCCATTAGTTACTTATATTATTTCAAAATTTGTAATTAATTCTGTATCATAACAAAATATTAGAATTAGTAAAGTATATTCTTTATAAAGTGTAGATATTACAATAATTAATAGCTAAATTTTAAAATATTATTTTCCTTCTTCTTTAAAATATAAATTTATCGACGAACAATAGAATATATATATGTTTAGAGAATATATCCTCTCAATTTTTTACTCTAAACTATTTGTTAAATGTAATATTTTTACAATTTCATGTATTATCACACAAATTTTTTTATTTCTTTTAAATAAGAGTTTAATTTTGATACGCTGATAGTATAAAAAGTTTTACACAGTCATCCAATTAAATTCATGTATTTATATGATTTTAAAAGTAATACATTTAAAAATTAATTACTTTTGATAATGTGCTAACACTTAATTGATATATGTAAAACGTATGAAAATTAAATTATTTAAATAATATGCGGTGAGGGATTGAGAAATCACAACTTATATAAGTAATCGAGAAAAAAATAATTGAAACTTGTCTGAATCCATTAAAAATTAAACTATGCAATTAAATAGAAATTGTTTTGATTAGCCCAAATAATGAGAGTGGTGGTGTGGTCCAGGTGTTGGGTATGGTGGGTGTGGCTTCAACTGCTCTGAAGTGTTACCAATGTAAGTCAGAGCAATTAGTCAACAAGCTGCTCGCCTTTTCCCCTCCCTCTCCGCCTCACCTTTCTTTTCTGCCTTTCTGCCTCTATGCTCCCTGCCCCTTCCCCCTTCCCCCTTCCCCTGCCCCACCCTTGACATAGAAGTCACACCAAAAGCTTCTATCCTTTCTTTTCTGTGGACTATTCCACTCTCCACATACACTACAACACCACAACACAGATCACATCTTCATTGGTATCATTTAGTTAAACAATATTTTAACCATACAAGTTAAAAGATTTTTTAAATCCATGACATAATTTTTTTTAAAAAAATAACTACTTAAATATTTTATTAAGTATTAACACATTAATATTTTAGTAAGTATATTTTTATTAAGCTTTTTTATCTTTATTATTATTTTAGAAAAATAAATAGCAATTTTAGAAAATAAATTTCAATAAATTATCTTGACAAAATGTTTTTCAAAATATATATTTTTCTATATAAAATGACTAAATTTTTTAGATAATTTTTTTTGGTTTGTAATTGTTTAGATAATTTAAATGCGTGGAAATAATAATTAAATCATTAGACGAAATAGCGCATATTATTGATAGTACTTAGTAGAGTTATAATTGTTACAGGAATTCTAATTTTTATAATTTTGTGCTGTCCATTTCAATTTTCATTTGTTGGCCTCTGAGCACTCATCAAATCTCCAATTTCTTGTTCCCAATAGGTAGGTGGGGCTGCTCACCTTCCTTTAGTCAGATTCTCTTGCCTGTCCTTCAGTATCACAAAACCTGACAAAATATATTTTCCAAAAAATTTCAAAAAAGTCGTTAGAAAAGAACAATAAATCACCCATTAAACACACTACCGGGAAGCCACAAAGAAGAAACCAAAAGTACCACCTCTCAAAAACACTTTTACATTATCCTCAATGCAACAACAATGCTTCTCTTCCTTACTTTCCTTCATCCTCATATGATGTGATATAACTCTAATAACAGAGCACCATTTTTTTTTCATTCCATGTTGTTCCTCTCTTATTATGAAGACGATAATGGCAGCCAAATCACCCCATGAGTCATCTTTCTCGTTCTCCCGAAGGTACTTGCATTGGAAGAAGAAGCCACTGGATGAAGATGACGACAACGATGAGGAAGAAATCCTCAAAATCAGTTCGTCTTCGCATTTCTGTGAAGAAGAAGATGACAACGACATCGACGATAGTGAGTTCAAGATCCACGTGGCATCGGAACTACCGGAACTGAAGCATAACAAAAAGAAGCAGCAGAAATCGAAGCTGAGGTCAGCACTCACAGTATTCACTAAGAGCCGTTCACTTAACACGTCGTCATCATCATCATCGTCAGGGCTAGGCACGCGCGTGGTTGGCACGCTCTTCGGACACCGTCGTGGCCACGTCCACTTCGCATTCCAAGAAGATCCAAAGCTTCCGCCTGCGTTCTTGATCGAGCTGGCAACACCAACAAGCGTCTTGGTTAAAGAGATGGCTTCCGGGTTGGTCAGAATTGCGTTGGAATGCGAGAAGAAGAAGAACAGCAGCAGCAAGGGGACCAAGAAGAAGCTTCTAGAAGAACCGTTATGGAGGACGTATTGTAATGGGAGGAAGTGTGGGTATGCGAACAGACGGGAGTGTGGGCCGGAGGAGTGGAAGATTCTGAAGGCGGTGGAGCCTATTTCGATGGGTGCCGGTGTGCTGCCGGTGAGTGGCGGCGGCGGTGGTGGTGGTGACGGGAATGGAGCTGGGTCCGAAGGTGAGATAATGTACATGAGAGCCAAGTATGAGAGGGTTGTTGGGTCTAAAGACTCTGAAGCTTTCTATATGATGAACCCTGATGGTAGTGGGGGTCCTGAACTCAGCATTTACTTGCTTAGAGTTTAGAATTATGTTATTTATTTCATTTCCATAATAAACTATCACTTCACACTTGAAAATTTTGGGGTCTAACATTGAATTAGCTTATATCTTTAATAATTAGAATTGTCGGCCCTCAAATTTGTGAGTATGGAATGATAGTTTATTCTTATTTGCACTTGATATGGATCTTGTATTCTATCTAATGGTAGACCAGAGCATATGGATGCAGCTTTCTATAGATGTTGTGTTTAAGTAACATTAGGGTTGTTATGTAATTTTGGTAAGTATGTTTGAAGTTGATGTGTAAAGAAGGGTGATATGGTAGTAGTTTGCTTTATTGCTAGCTGCCTTTATTGAATCTTTTGGGATATTTTGGGTTGGAGCTGATGAGCTTTTGAACGGCTTTAGTAGCAATGTAAAAGGTGGTGGTGAAATTAATTATTGTTATTTGGATTCCAGTGTTGAGCTACAAATTAAAATTGGTATTTTTCCTTAATTTTGGAATGAAGAAACATTACTCTGTTATATGCCATTTGTTTATGGTACCTTGATGCCATTAGTTTACACATGATAACTATGAATGAGCAAGACTACAGAGTAATGTTTCTTCATTACTCTGTTATATCCCCTTTTTTTGTTATTGTGTTGTTTATAGTTTACACATGATAACTATGAATGAGCAAGAGCTTCATTGGAGACTGGATTGCAAGAAAGTGACTAATCAGTGTTTACGTTCCTTGGAGGAAATTTGAAAAAAAAAAACGCAAAAGCTGTAGTTATATCAAGGGAAAAAAATTCTTGATTGGATAATTAATTGTTTCACTTCAGTATTCAGATAAATTAAGCATTCACCTGCACTGCTGCACAGAATGTAGGGGCAATGTATAACATGGAAATGATATATGGGTTGCACCTATCCCAGGACAACTACGAGTACATCTCAGGATACATGCGCGGTATTCAAGCTAACATGAAATTTTCATTAGGGAAATTTTTTTAAAATAAATTAAAAATATATAATTTCAGAAATAAGAATGCTAGATAACCAACAATAATTCAGCTAATAATTTAAATTGGATGTTCTATTTCTTCAGGTTTCAGATGTTTTGTTTCTATTATTGGTTACTTTAAGTTTCGAATGTTCTATTTCTAAAAAAGTTAAAGATGTTCCACGGTTTTCACTGTAGATGTTCTATAAACAGTAGTTACGAATGTTGTATTTTTTGTTGGTCGAGTGTTGGTTAAAAAAATATTGATTACTTATACTTTTCCATTCAAAAATAAATAAAAATGTTTTTAACCCAATTGTTCAAAATATAATTATATTTATTCTTTAATTTTTATGGTTTTAAAACTTCTTACTTCTTTGACACGTCTATGTCTTGTTCTTATTTTTTTTTAAATACATTTAATATAATACATTATATTTTTTAAAACAATAATATAATACATCTAATTCAAATTAAATATATTAAATAAAAAATCATGAATTAAGATATAATTACACTAATAATTTATTTTTATTTATTATTTTATATCAAAAAATATATAATATTGACATGCTTTTAAGTGTAACACTAAATAGCAAGTGAATTAGCCGTTTTAAGTAATAAAAGTAATAAGTAGAGTATCGTTCCCACGATGAATTTTCAATTATTAAGATTGTTTTTTCAACTATTATTTGGAGAATAATAATGATTGTGTGATTGTGAATAATGAAATGATAATTAATAACAAAATCATAATTTATAAATCAAAACAAAAATGCTAGGACATATGATTTCACCATGGAATTGAATGTTTTATGATTTAGTTACTCAGTTTTCATAGCTAGAACTCATAATGATCATTCATCTTAGATAGTTTCAAGTTTTTCTCAAAATCGAGAAATACTCTTTAATTATGTATTTGTAATACAATAATACTATACATACACATGATCGTACAACCAAGTATCAACCAAGTGATTTACACGCACTCTCACCAGGCGCGTCTCATGGACGCGAGACCGCCACTGTTCCCACTCGAAAACACGCGCCTTGGGGAACCGAAACAAAGTGAAAATGCAAACCGTCTCGCCTTTTCAAATCAGTTTCAAAATCAACAAAAACGCTTCGGACAACATTTCATTTCTCATTTGCAAAAAATCAAACATCCAAGAGCGATACGAAATCGAAGATGACGATCATCATTTCAGACTATTCCAAGCAAGGAAAAGCAACCAGAACAATAAAAAACAAACCGAAGCGAAAACGAAAACCAAGTCGAAGAGAAAGTCGACGTTCTTTGATCAACTCCAGTTTCAAAAGGCAAAGGTTAGAGTCACTTTGATGTTACTTAGGGTTTATCATTTTAACAATGTATGTTTGCTTTAGTTCCATTTTTGGTTTAGTTTCTGATGTTTGAAACTGTTCTTGATATGGTTTAGGTTCGGGTTTCATTTTCGATTCGGGTGTTAGTTTCGGTTCGACTTTGGTGAACGATGCAAAAAAAGTAAAGTGAAGGCCACAAAGAAGGCCAGCAAGCCCGCAAAGCCAAACAACAAAAAGAAGGATGTAAGTTCCATACTAGTTTCAAAATGTGGTTGTCATTTTGTTTTCATGCCCGGTTCAGTATTAATTTAAATTCTGGTTCAACACACCTTTATGCAACAAGGTTATGACTTTAGGTGCATACCTAAAACTGTTTGGTGTGTTTTCGACGGATGCTTGAAGCAAAATCCAGCGAAAATGGCACTCGTAGAAGAAATGGGGTTCGGGCATCTATCAAACCTTCCCAAGTTTAATTTAAAGCAAAAGTGTTAAAAGAGCTCGTGAAATGCTTTGACATTTATGACAACACAATACATTCCGTCGCAGGAGATGTGGAAATCGCAACTGAGAAAATTGGCAAGGCTCTGGGTCTTTGTTGGGGAGGTATGATTCCGGTTCGCAATGCAATGTAATACATTTTCATGTTGAAATATATAATCGGTTAGCTGTATAACAAATTTCTTGTTCATGTTGTATAAGTGACGCTTTCGAAAAAAAGGTGGTATAGAAGGAACTGAGTGATGAAGATTATAATGTCTTCAAGTTTTTCCAGGGAATTACTCAAGTAGCTCTCACCAAGCTCATATATGAGACACCTGTTGACACAGCGGAGAACAAGTTGCTATTTAAGAGAGCTTTCTTGATCTTCAGTCAGAAATGCTTCTTCTTGGCAACGTCGTCTCCAAACGTCACCCCACGATCTCTCCCAACCTTATTTGACATTGAGAATACCAGAGAGAGGAATTGGGCACTGCATGTGCATAATTTCCTCCTCGAGGAGGTAGAGAAGGCCAAGTTGAACAATACTAAGAGCATCCACGGCTGCTGCTACGAAATGCTCATAATATACTTCCACGAGACCCATTTTGGTAAGAACCCAAGGGCAGAAGAGGCCCAGCCTCTGTGGATCCAATACTGGAGGAGATCCAAGCTAAATAAGATAATGAAGCAAAAGGAGACAAATTCGGCGGTTAGTATTCTTACTTTCGGTTCGTCGAGGACACACATTTCCAGTTCGTTTTTTGTTTTTTTTTCATTTTTTTGTTCTTTCATGCAGGGGCTATTGAAGACTGGAAGGCTCAAGGCTGAGAATGAGCGTTTGATGAAGAAGAATGCCAAGAAGAATCACGCTTCAGAATGTGAATCAGAATCAGATTGGGAATTTGAGGATGAATCCGAATCTAGTGGATCTTACCAAGAATCGGATTCGGAGGGAACTGTATTAGACGAGCTGAGGCAGAGAACAAAAAGACTGCCAAATCAAAATCAAGCTCAACAAGAAAGAAGAAGCAAGAAAAAGCACGAGTCGAGTGCTACACAAGGATCCAGTATTTCTGGGTACGTTATAAATTTCCGATTTGTATCTTGTATATATTTCCGGTTCATGTCCGATACTAATTTCTGGTTTTGGTGCGTAGGGTGTTAGGAAGTGAGAATCGCCCCCTTTCCAGCACATTTGACATAATAAAGAAACGAACAGAAAGATAACGAGGATAGGGGCAGCAAGAAATCCAAACAAACATCGGGAGATGAAACAATTGCATCTCCTAATGTTGGGTAAATCACTTATTCAATTTGATATCAATTTCTTCTTCGTGTTTGGATGACATTTCCGGTTCGACTCATTTTGTATTTGATTGTTGAATGTTTTAGGCCTGAACTTCCATATCAAATGCAATCTCCTCCAGATATTCATGATGAAGTCATCGAAATCTCTTCAAGCTCAGACAATTCAGATAAACCTTCACCCATTAAAATGTTGGTTCCCAAAGCAGAAAAAGTCCAGCTTTCTCACAATGAAGACCAACCTCCCAATGTAGTTTGTCAGCCTTCCCAACCTATTGTTGACGGAATGTGAGTAAAATTTCCGGTTCTGTTTTGCTTTCAATTTATATTCGTATTGACTTGCCTTTTCGTTTCAACTTTTTAACTTTCATACTGTAGGCCTGTCTACCCATCGCAAGAAGTGTATGACATATCTTCGAGTTCCGAATATGAGCAACCATTAATTCCCAAAAAAGAGAAAGCTGATGAGCATGACGATATTCCATCCTTTGACTTGGGTCAGCGTGAATTGGATAGCAGGGTGGCAACCTGGGCAACTCTTTCAAAAGGGGAGAATGAGTTTGTAACGATCTTCAAACTGAGGGGGGGAAATTTCCTAGAGGCAATGAGGTACCAATTCATGTCAATGGTACCAAAAACGTACATTGATATAGGGGTAAGCCACACCCATCCACGAACTCAAATACATTTCATAAGCACGATATATTCTTACTTTTATATGTAATTTTATCAGATCATCAATCTCATGTGCCACGTTCTGAACAAACAAGCTGGGGAACGGTTTGAGAAGCTGATCTACTGTGTTCCACCTGAAATCCTAGTAAAAATCATGACTTTCATATGTAATTTCCTCTTCGTATTCTGACTAAGAACCCTCTTCGACGAAACTATACTTTCCGATTTATCTTATGTTTGTTGATAAATATCAATCGACATCCATTTTATTTCCGGTTCGGGTTATGATTTCAACAAATGATGTTTGAAAAGTATGAGCATGAGCGGATGGACGTTGAAAAGAGACCCCATGGCATCACGACATTGGTAAACCATAAAGAATACATCAGTTATCTAGACAAAAAGAGGCTCATGACTCGAAGATTTGTAAGTGTTTTAGTTTCTTTTTCTTATTCCGAAAGTTGTTTCTCCCAATAATTGTTTGATTGTTTTCTCTTAACAATGCAGCTATTTGCTCCCGTCTTGTACTCCCAACACTGGTGGCTGTATGTTCTTGACGTCGATCAAAGAAACATCTTTGTCATAGACTCCATGAAATCAAAATCCCCAACCCCAGAACGAACAAAGATGAATAAATTTGTTTTAGGTTTCGGCTCGGTTTAGTATAAAATTTCTTTGTTTTCCGATTCGGTTTATTATATATACTTTCTTCAAACTGACTTACCTTTATCTATCTTGTTTCAGAGTAACATTTTGGATCAGATGTTGGCCTGGGCAGGAAATCCATCCATATTCAACAAGGGGGAAAACGCATTGGAACCAATGTATATCGACATCCCCCAACAGCCAAATCAATATGATTGTGGTGTGTATGTTATGAAATGGATGGAACTGCTTGATCCTAATGCATTGTAGGCTTGTTATGAAGGAACCAAGGAGCACAACATCCAGCCATGGACAAAAGTAAGAAAAAATTCCGGTTCATCTTTTAACAAATTTTCGTTGCTCCTTATATCTAACTTATTGTAATTTTAGGTTCAGCTTGAAGACTTAAGAAGAAATATCGTCGCAACAATACTGTTGAACCCAGAAAATGAGAATAGAGTGGAGATAATAAGGGAGGCGAACGAACAGTAATGCGTCACAGCTGTACAATTTGATTTACAATTTCTTTTTTTGTAATATACATGACTTTTATGTACATAAAAAACAATGACTTTTTTTAAAAAATTAATCATATATATAATAATAATAAAAACTAACACTTTTTTTTGAATCAAATGACAAACCGGAATTACAACGTATTTCGAACGTAGTCTCTGAACACGAATTAACACAAATCAAAATCCCTAAACGAGTACTTGAATTGGAAGATGTTTGACAATCCGAATCGGAATTCTAAAATGCCGAAAAACAACGTCATTAAGATTTTATAACATCAATTATAGAAAAACAAATACCTGCTTCATTTTTGTAATCCAGCATCAGCTTCAAGAATTTGTTCTCATTTTTTTGTGAGAAATTATACGACATAAACATAAATAAATATGGGAACAAGAAATACGAAGTGAAACTAAAAAACTAAAAAGTAACCCCCCAGTGACGTAAGCACCCGCGGCATGTTGCATAAGTTACTTTCGTTTAAAATATATTATGTGGGCGTGTGTCGCGATGGTCACTTGGTTGGCTTGGTTGCTAAAATTACTTGGTTGCCAAACATTTCTGTTTGTAATAATAATCTCTTAGCTACAAATTACATAAGAAAAGGAATTTATTCTTTGAATATAATCACAAAAATTGCGTTTGTTTATCTCTAATTTTCGCTCAATTTTTTGTATTTATAATAACTAGCTTTAATTACAATTTCTTTCTCAAGTCATTGTAAATCAAGAAATCATTTAAATGTTGGCCAATCATTCAAAAGAATTAAGATCAATTATAAACACTTATGGCTCATAGCATAGATTATTGAATAACATCAATCCATAACATACAAATTCACATAATGGGCTACATCAATGTCCTAGCCAATCAATTTAGTTCATAGTGAAATAAAATAAGATCATGGAAATTAAAATTGAGATTGAGAGTAAAAAATACATGATTGAAGCTTTAGTTTACACAATTGTTGTTGCATCAATGTGTTCTAATTGCCCACCAGTCCTTGTTCATGAGATCCTCTTATGTGCGTATACTCTTTCAAATGTGTATAATGTGTATGTCTCTTCTCCCCTTTTGATTTTCATTATGATGTCCCATGCTTTTGAATTTTTCTGTATTATCTTTTAGCTACAGAAAGCTTCCATTTAAGCTGGAAAGTGTAACAAGATAATGAAGTTATTCATGAAAATGGAGGATTAGGTTGGAACTTGCTGAAGTTCATGGAGTACAAGTTGTCTTCAATACTTTTTAATATTGAAATGGCAAGTTGATGTTGTTTTTTTTTCTTTTGTAAAATCTCCATACCTGTAAATTATTATTGCAATTAAATAGGAGGTTTATCATGTAATATTTAATTCCATGATTTTATTTTTCATAAGATTCAAGTAGTGATCATGATAATTGCACTATTTATTTTTTTATTTTTGTAGGAATTTATCAAATTTAAACAATTATTTATTAAAAACATGAGTTAAAATAACTCTTATTGAAGAGTTATCACAACCCCCAACTCAGACTTTTGTTTATCCCAACCAAAAAGATCGAAGTTACCTCTTAGGAAGTCCTGGAGCTTTGTTTTCATGTGGAACGGGAGGTCTTGGCTGATCATTGTGTACTTTTTCAGGTTGTCCCAATATGGAACTTCTCTAGATTCCCATTTGGCTCAGGTCTCGGAAGCTCCTCAACTCGGGAGCCCAGGTCCATCATGAACACCCCTGTGGATTCTTTTGTTTTTTTCCTCAAAGTGAGGATGGTGTTATCGCATGTTGTTGCGTCTTTCGATCTCCATGGATACATAATGGCTACCTTACCTCCGGAGCTCATGAACTTCATAACGGAGTACTTGGTGCAAACAATTGCAGTGATGTGATTTAGTTTTTTTCTCCCCAAAATAACATTGTAGGCAGTAGAATCTTTTAGCACTACAAACTCATCTTGTACCATGTTAGGCTCGGAGCCTTCTCCGAAGGTAATCAATAGGTCAACAACCTCGTCTGGCTTTATGTAATTGTCTCCCAGACCTACGACTCCAACAAAGTGAGGCTTCAAATAATGGTTCTGTATCGCAAGCGCATCAAATGCATTCTTAAAGAGGATATTAAAATATGCCCCAGTATCTACTAAGATCCTCTTTACAATACCATTTCCAAACTTGGTTGTAATTACCAATAGTTCATCGTCTTCCGAGGAACCGTGTTTGTAATCTTAGGCAGTAAAACGAACCTCAGGGAATCGACTTGCCTGGTGGGCTCTCGAGATTAGGACCTTTACATCCTTCTTAATTACATTTCTCAATTTTTCTTGAGTGGAGCTCTTCCCCACTATTACATTCACAGTTGTCACAACAGTTTCCTGCGTACCTTCTTGGGTTCTATGGGTCCGGGGATTCCGTGTTTCCCGGTCTTCATCATCTCCTTGCCTTCTGGGGGGTCGTACGTGACATGCAAACTCTTCCAGCTTTCCATCTCTGATTGCTTGCTCCAAGGCATCCTTTAGCTCAAAACCGTCTTCTATCCGATGTCCATGGGTTCTGTGGTAGTCACAGTAGAGTGACTTGTTGACACTAGCCCTGGTCCGGATTTGCCGAGCTCTAGGCAAGACCCCTTTGTCCGATACCTGTTGTATATTTATGCAATCGAGGAATTTAGGGGTGTGTAGTCATGGAACTTCCCAGCTTTGGGTACTGGGTTCCAAGGTACAGAGGAACTGTTCCGCTGAGGAAAGTTTGCCTGGTTCTTGCGCTTCGCAGAGTTTACTGCCTTCGTGTCCTCGTTCCTCATGTACTTAAAGGCTACCTTTTCTATTTCCTCCATCGTTTTTACTTCCGTGGATACCGGGTATCTCCGGAACTCACTTTTTGTCAACCCAAACGTGAGACCCAAAGCTACCACTGCCTAGTTCCAGACGTTAACCTTCCAAACTACTTTGTTATACCTATCCAAGTAGTCACGGATTGTCTCCCCAGCACGCTGTTCTATGGCAAACAGGTGAGGGAATGCTTTCCCTAGTTCCTGCGTGTCCTAAAATTGGAGAGAAACTTGTTCCTGATGTTCGAGAAACTAGAGATGGATCCTGCTGGTAGATTATTGAACCACCGCATTGCCTAACTTGCTAAGAAAACAAGGAAAGCCTTGCAACGCATGACGTCCCCATCACACTCACAATTCATCCTGTCTTCGAAGGCATCAATGTGGCCTTCAAGATCCATGGATTCAGCGTACCCCATGTCAGTAGGTTTTGTGAAGATTTTGATAAACCAGACTTGAAGAATGCGGGGAGCAAAAGGCGTTTGACCCAGTATCCCTTGTACCTACCCATTATCATGGCAGTTAAGAATTTGACTTCTCCACCGCCTGGGGGAAGGGCTTCTCCTCCTACGGGGGGTGGGACTTCTTCTCCTTTCACTGGATTGTGACCTTCTTCGTGGGTGACATTCCCTGGAACTGGGGCTCCGAGAGTACCGAGTTTCGCTTCTTGAACGGGAGTGGCCCCTCTTTCTGGAAGGCTTCTAAGCTATCCATTCTTCCACCGACCTCATCCAATGACGTATTTCTTGCGTCTGTTTGGTTTGGTCGTCGGCAAGACCTACAAAGACACGACGTCCAAAGATTTCGATTTCTGGGCCTTCTTGCTCACCGTCAAGGTCAAGATTCTCAGCATCTGAGGGTAACACTTGCCTCCTAACCATCATCAATTTCCCATCCTCCTGTGTTCCAGGGTTGTTTAGGTGTTTTTGGAGGAATGTTCCCACCAGTCCCCGGAGGAGGGTTGGTGTTCGTAAGCTCCGGCTGGTGATCCGCCATGGCTAACGCACTATGAGTATCCCCACAGACGACGCCAATGTTCGGATGATACCTGAGTTTCAAACCAAATGAGTTAGTAGGATACTCGAGTGCTTGTGAGACTAGACCAGGCTAAGTGTGTCAGAGCTACGTGGATACTTGGTTTCTTGTATCTTTTCGTGACGGGGCTACCGGTGAAGTGGTCTGAGGTAAGGGGCTACTTGGCTCCTGAGTTCCTTCGCCAGAATATGGGCAGAGCTTCGCCGGAGGAATGGATGAGGGGGCGCCAAGAGGGCCAACTGAAAACACACTTCGCACTCAACGTCAACATGGTATTAGAGATTATGGAGTGGGAGAATAAACTTAGCTTACCATTTGATGACTTCTCCCTTTTATAATGTGGCTTTGTGACATTTGCACTAAGATGAAGTTATTATCATTAATGTGTGCATTGATGCTTGAGGAGTTATCATGTGTTCATTAATGGTGAAATTCCATAACTGTTGCCTTTTGGTCTTTAGGCTTCTAAGCAGCCTTAAAGAGAGGAACCCAATGTAGAATATTTCGAGTTGTTAGAGTTGACTTAGGATTTGACATTTGCCTCTTGTTAGATTTAAGTTCACTTTGGACTTCAATATCATTAGACTGCCAAATTTTGGACTTTGGACTTGTCCAAAACATAACTAGACCCTTTTAATATATGAGTCCCTTCTTTTGTCCCCATTTAGATTCATTTATGTTACAATAGAAAGTCCTCAAATTTTTCTAACACTAACCATACCTAATTATTATTAGATATAAGATAACAATTAAATCGTTATTTAGTTTTTATGCCATAACCAAATTAGTATATTAGTTTTGAAATTGGTCAACTTAAAATTTGATTTGGTAATATTATGACTTTAAAAAGCTCTTAAGCTCTTTAGACTTTTTAAAAAAGCTCATTCTATGATGCTTACTCAATAAATCTTTATATCATAATGACAACATATATATAGTCTAAGATCTAACCACATACTAGATTTTATTGATACACTTACAATATTAAAGTACTGTATAAAACACCATTTCTCTCTATTTTGGGCCTCCATAACGGATTTTTTGGCTAGTAAAATCTCATTGGATTTGGATTATCCATTGGATTTTTATAATTTTTTGGTTAGTAGTCTTAATGTCTTATAAAGGTATTCATTCTAGAAATAAATATGTTAAATTAAAAAAAAATAAAGATTGCTTTTTTTGTATTATTTTTTAATTCTTTCTTCTAATGAAGTTAAAATTTAAAAAATTAAGAAACTACTACCCAGACGTGACGTAAATTATTTTTTATATTGCTTTAGAATTGGTGTTTTAGTTTAGTATGGGTAAGTAGGTGTGTTATATATTAATATGGTACAGTAAAATTCATTGATTGACAGATAAATTAAAAAACAAATATATTCCCTTCGTCAGTGACGAATTGTCACTTTATTCAATTTAGTTTTGTTTAACAATAATAATAATAGTAAGATTAATTTAATCATTACTTATTATTTTCTTATTTTAAATTTTAAATTTTCTTGTGAGTATATACTAAAATTAGTTATTCGTATAAAAATATATATATTAAAATATAAAAATCATAATAAACTTAAGTTAAACAATTTAATTTATGTATTTATATAAATATATAGTAAATAATTTTGTATACAAA
>JASCZI010060834.1:15214-32962 GCA_036250425.1 Stylosanthes scabra
ACATACCTTTAAATAACTTGGACCGAAAGATATTCTACAAGTTGACATTCTTACCATTTCTAATTTTGGGATGAAACTATTAATGTGTGATAAGAAATTATAAGCTAAGGTTGTGCATATATATATTTTCATACATTATAAATTCAAGACCTACTAGGACTAAAGGATTATACTGATATTTCTGAACTACAAACTGATAAAATATCAATGGTTTTCTCTGCGTGGTAAATATATATGCTCATTCCAAGTAAGTCCTTCACGGAACCCTGCATGCAAAGAATGATCAACAACAAACACATCCAAAAGTCAGTCAATAATAGTTTTAGCCTTTGAATACATATGCATCCTAAACATGTGGTAGCTAAGTTTGAAGGTGATGTAGCTATTTAACTTCTACTATATATATGGTAATAATTTATCCTTACATTTTTGTCACGTGATTTTTATCATTTGATTTTATTGAAACCACATAGTTTATTCTTATAATTACTTTATAAATGTAATATTTTTTAATACGGTAATGCTATATGTACTACTCTATGTACATCCCATTTACAATATAAAAAAATATAAATATCAGCACGGTTATTAATGTTTATATTTTTTTATATTGTAAATAAAATGTAGAGATGTATTTTCATATTACTACTCATAATTTAGTTGAACGAAATTTTCAAATCAAAGTATATTGGTATGATATACTAATTTTTTAATAGGAATACTAGTAAACCCCTAGCCCTAACACTAGCAATAATTACTGTCTTTCTAAGTATAAATACTCGAACAATACACTTCAAATGATCCTTCCCCAAGACATGCTCGAGACTCAGGAAGATGTTTGATATATTTATCCTTGGCTTTTGCCATTGATGTAACTTAATTCCATCATCTTATTTAAGTAGTATAGCTCAAAAGTTTTCTTCTTTCCATTGTGTCTAGCCATTCTCAGACCATTTGTGAATGTTGATTTTTTTGGCAAAATTCATTCATTGGGATATGGATTTACCTTTGATTTTCATTGTTGTCACAATCTAAAAATGGCCTTTGCATAGTGATATTCAATTTGAAGAGATCACTAGTACATAATTCACAATTCACACGAAGTATAAGTATATTCGTTCAAATAGTCTATTACTAAGAAACGGAGTCTATACTATATAGGCTAGATATAAGTCTAAGTGCAAATTCAGAGGAAGATTTCTATGTAACCTTAGCTTGTAAAAAATGAAATGCTGAGGAAACAATGCATTCTTCATGCATGCTCAGAGAAAATTCCACTACATGTTCCAAATTGAAGCTCAACTAATTTAGATTTAAGTTATAATAAACATATTATTTCTTTTAAGTTATAATAAACATCATATTCTAGAAGCACTTAGAATTTTTCCATGTAAAAAGACTGTACACTACCATTTTAAATAACATACAAATCAATAAATACTTTGATGTATATCTTTAACACTATTTATACTGTATGATTTAAAAAATTTTACATTTAAGCATATTATTCATTTTATTTTTATTCCTAATATTTTAAATATATTTCAAAATATAATTTGATTAATCCTTTAACAAGGTTAACTTCGTCATTAATAAAGAAAATTCAAGACATATTCAGTGACTATAATGATCTCACATGGCCTAAACTCACGCACTAATAAGATTGTGCATTGATTAAGCACTAAGAGGACATGTAGCAAACATTTAACAACTAAAGACTAATAAAGTAGGATTTGGACTAAATTGTCCAAGAGAGCCAGCGACAAAAACATTTGAATGATCAAGTTTTAGGAATCTTACAAAGTTAATTTATATGGAACACACCATCCCACAAAGATATAAGTTTGAAATTAAAGTAACGTTACTATAGTTATAATTAAAACTTAGATTGTTATAGATGATAGAATTGGATGGAGTACGTTGGTGTACGTCTAATATATGTATGGAATCACATGCAACGTATGATAGATAGATAGATAGATAGATGAATTGGTAAGATAGATGGACATAGGGAGCACGAGAAATCTAGCATAATCCCAAAAGGCCCAAAATCAGTATAAAGTAGACACCTGAGAAGTATTTAATTAACAGTCTTTTGAATGATAGGAGAGAGAAATAGATAGACCAAAAATCAAACGGCAGAAGCTATGAGTCATGAGAGAGAATTATTATTCTTACAGTCAGCAACTACATACATACTCTAGTTAACTACTATGGCAAATTAATTTACTCTTTTACCTCAACAATTCTTTAATTTAGATCCGCTGTTATAATTTAGGGTTTTATGTATGTTCTACATACTACCAACTAGCTAGGGTTTTGTATTCTCAAATTTGTAACCATATGAAGAAAAAGCTAGTTAATATAATCTTATTTTTATTTCAAATACATATTAATGATCTTAGCTTATTAATTAAGTCTATCCAAATTGAAGCATTAAACATGAGCAACCAAATTTATAAGCTAATATAAGAGTAAAAGTAAGAAAATTAAAGTAATTAATAGCTTATTATGATTTGAAGATTTTTTACCATGTGAATGAGCTCAATTAAGAAGCCAATTGCTTCAAAGACTTTGTGGAAGTAGCAGTGTCGTGATTATTATTACTAATCCCCTTAATCTGGCTCTTCTTCTTCTTCTTCTTGGTGTAAGGGATCCCTCTTGCCTTTGCCTGGCACTCCTTCACCTCACGAAGGTACACCCTAATAGCTCCGCTCCCAAAGGGGTTCGACTCCGGGGAGCCTCCGTGCTCCTCGTAGGCAGCCCTCAGACGCCCGATAAGGGCGTCTAGACTGCCCCACGCCTGCCTGAGAGGGCAGGTGCACGGGGCAGGAGGGTCAGGCTGCCCGAAAAAGATGCAACCATTCATGTGAACCTTAGTCTTGCCAAATTGGTCAAGGTAACGGAGGAATTCGAGGACGTGGTTGAAATTGCACTGCGAAAGGGACACTGGAGGTGTTTGATTCTTGAGATACTGTCCAAAGGTGTTCCAGTCTCGCTTCTTTTGGGACTCGTAGCGGCTCAAAGGTGCTGCAACAACAAGGGGTTGGTGGCGGTGTTGATCGGGTGCGGGTGTAGAAGATGATGATGGTTGAGCTGATGAAGACAATTGGTTTTGCAGTTGGGCGGTGGACATGGTTATTATGGGAGGATGATGATGGTGATTGTGTGAGTTAAAACAAAGAGAGAAGTAGAAGTAGAAGTAGAAGAAGAAGAGAGAATGCGTTTGTTAGTGCATTGTAGAGCAAAATCACATCTTGGGTGTCTTTTGAGGGAACATGTTATGGGCCCCTTCTTCATCCTGCTTTTCTTTCCCTTTTTCTTCCTCTTCTTTCTCTCTCTCTTCGTGTATTAATATATAATATTTACACTCTTTACCTATTTGCACTAAATTATATATACTATTTTGAAGATTTTCCGGTATATATACATGGAATATATAATCGTTTATTTTGATTTATATTTATATTTTAAATTTTTTTTAATTAAAATTAAATGATTATAAATTTATGGTATATTGAGTATACCACTAAAGTAGTATATCGAAAAACTTTCCTATACTATTATACTTCCTATATTATATTTAACATTATTATTTTTAAATGATATAGACTATCAATCGACAATATTGATGACCTATAATAATTAGTATTATTTATTTTTTTTTTCAATCTTATCATCTTTTTAATTAAATTTCTTAACGTTAGTTTCATAACACTATTCTTTTATATTAATGTATAAGATATCAATATTGCTTCAGGTGATATTTAATATATTTTTTTACACAAAATCTAGGATATATAAGTCTTAGCTTGTAGATAGAAATATAATGAGGAATATTATTCTAAATTAATTTTTTTTATGATTTTATTTGTGTTTTTGTTAAATAATAATAATGATGATTTATCTCATTTTTTTTTTAACAAAATAGAGTTTTTTACACTATTACAAAATTAAAATACAAAATACAAAAGAGGACACATGACATGAAGGAAATTATTGATGACCGTTCATGATTTCCACGGTAGGCATTATGACTTGGTATGAATAGGGCCCTTTGCTCTTTAATTTTCTTGATTTTGTCCTAATTCAAGGAAGCCAATTACAAATAGGTCACCTTGGAGTCGGTGGTGACTTAGGTGCTGGTAGTCCAACTCTGACTTGATTTATAGGATTATCTCACATATATATAGTGTCTTATTGGTTAATTACATGCTTTCTTTCTTCTTCCCAATTCATTACCCAATAGTAGAAAGGTTAATTATAGTGTAAGTTTTTATAACTACTGACATTACTTATCAATTAAATTTGTTACCAAATGGGAATACAACTAATATAATAATTCAATTGTTGAACCATATACATCAGTAGATACATATGTTCTTGATATTTTCTTGGATGTTGTTGATGATGCTGGTTATATTTTATTTTGAGTAACAAATTTTAACTCTTCTCATATTTTATTCAAATATATATATATATATATATATATATATATATATATTTATTTATAACTTTTTAAATTTATCCACATTAAAAGGAAGAAAAATAGTTAATAATTAAACAGTTGTAATCATTATATATATATAAACACGTATATATGACAATTCGCTTAGCGATGAAGGTTTAGCTTTAATTTACTGAAAAGCATGAGAGAATATGATTTAATACTTTAATTGTGTCTGCATGTTTTCTTTAATTTGTTTTCTTAATATACCTTTGCTAAGTATGTAACAAGTTATTACAAGAAGATCGATAATAGATCTCCTTTGTAACCTTAATTTAATAATGAAGAATGAAGATACCTTAATCTCATATCAAAGCTAAGTGGCTTGCAATCAATTATATTGTTGTTATCTTCATATATCCTATCTCATAATATAAAACTAGATAACATACAATTTATTAATAGTAAGTTTGATGATACAAAATGTGTATTATTATTATTAATTATCATCATCTGCCTCAATCATTGTAATTAAAGATTAATTGAGTCACACGCATAAGAGATTCATTATTAGGAAGGTGTTATATATGTTCACGGAGAACCTTAAGATACAATGAGGGTATTATTTCAAAAGTGATGAAAGAATGAAATCCAATGCAGAAGCCAGAAAGTTTCTATTTATGACAAAAAGAAACATTTGCAGATTAAGGAAATGGAGAAAAGAAAACCGTTCTACATTTATGTAGATTTTGAAATCAGAGAATGAATAAAGGGAGATAGACTACGTGACACTGATGAAAAGAAAGTAGATTGGGTCCATGATTCCATGAGATGTCCCTAACAACATCATGCTTCTTGAAGTTTTAACAATGCCTTTTCCATTACCTATACCTGTTGCAGATGATTTTTCCCACTTCATCAATTCTTGAGGTTGTTATATATATCTTACATACTATGGTGGTAATTCAAACGTAGTTAACTTATAATTAAAAGCTATTCGATAATAATTTAGTCAATTATATTAAATCATCTGATGATGATTTTTAATTATATCTTTACATAAAATAATTTCACATGAGTTTTCACTTTAATTTTGTTATAAGTTACTTAATTAATTTAATTAAAGAAAATGGATGTCAAAAAAATTTTTGGACGTATGCAATGAATGGAAAATACAAAAGGACATATTAGGGTTTATTTTGAATGACAATTAAACTGTACTATACTTTTTTACTTTGACTTATTGACTGTATTTTTTTTTTCCTTTCTGAGAAATCTATGTTGTTCACTATATATACTAGGTTTCTCCTTGCAACTTAGCATGGTTACATTTTCTATTTCATTAGAAGTGGGAGTGAAAAAGGCAGTTAATAAGTAAGAATTTCATTTAAGGGAAAGAATCCACTTCCCGAAAGAGAGTTGAAAGGACTAAAATGTAAAGCAGAGTAAGGTGGGGTGGGTTGATTCTGAGTTTAGAAAATGCTGTTTGTCGGACCCATAAGCCATTCATTCTCATGTATAATAATAAGTATGTTATGAAAAAAAGCAAAAGCAAAATAAAATGAAATAATTCTCAGCAGGCAAGCAACAAATTTAAGGCATGTCTAGTCACTAATGGTACAACATCTTTGCACGTTCTTTTAAGCCATCTTCAATATTTTCTCCTTTGAATTTCATGCCACTACTACTACTGCTGCCAATTCTCTGGCAAAACTAAACTTTTATGGTACAACTACTTCATTTCATCGCCCACTGGGACCCTTCTCTAATATTCTTCATGCTACATATACTTGGTTTTAATTACTGAGATAAAAAAATATATTTAATACGATTGTCCAAACCAGTGTAATTAATTATGTTAAGAATAAGAAAAAGATTAAGGAGCTAATATATTATGATCAATAGGGAGCTAATATATAGTTATGGATGATAACTCATATAAATTTTGGATGATAATTTACTATTAAATATATAAATTTCGAATAATAACTCATATAAATTTTGTATGATAACTTAATTATTAGCTCCCTGGCTAATTGTTTCTTAACGATTCCGTAATATTATTCTAAAAACAATAATGTTGCGAGGTAGTAATTGATAGTGGGTTGAAATGAAAATATATATATATTTAATAAGATTATTTTACTTTTAATAAAAGAACAATATATAAACATGTTCCACTTTTTGTCAAAATATATATCGGGGAAATCTTTTGTGGGGGCGATTTCCTGTGACTTTTATCGCTATGCATCACTTCACACGTTTGTTGAGGACCCATGCGCTATTGCCCAAACCATTATTAATCGTCAACAACCTACGTAGGAAGAAGAATGAAGAACCTACCTATTATTAAGATCACTGTCAATCATGTTCTATCTCCCCTGCGTGTTGCTGCTAAGATATAAAACATTATAAGTAAGTAGGTTTTATAATGAAAGAAAGAAGAAGTAGGTGTATGAGAATGAATATGATCGATGAGGGTCCTATGAATGAGGGTATATCCCTTTTATATAAGGGGACAACATTAGTCCGTGAGCCTTTTTACTACAGTTTTATATGTCTACATTGTACCAAACAATGTCAAAAGTCTTCACCGTTTCCTTTTAAGGTAAAATCGGTCATAACTCATAACAAATTATTACCATAACCTTACAAAGAAATAAAAACTAGGGATATTTAATTTGTAGCATTACTACTACTCTCATCTTCGCTCGGTAATCAACTTGAGCACCTAAAGAATTAACTCAGAAGTCGTATTCTAATAACAATTTGATACAACGAATGAACCAGTGGATGATTCCCATCTAATCAACAGTACTCTATTTTGCGGATCCGATAAAGATGTGTCAAATCTTTTGTACGAAAGAGACTATTTATTATGATATATAATCCACTATATATTATATCAATATTTTAACTAATAATTCTTATCAAAGTCACATTGTTCTATTTGAGACTTTCATACATTTATGTATCTCGCCAGTTTCATGTTTACGGAAAAAAAAAATTTTAACCAATAAATCAGTAAAAAAAATAAAATATTTGTAATTATTATTCATAAAACATCTACAATAAAGTCTCAAAACATCCACAATGAAAGTCATAAAACATCCAAAATCTAAAACAATTAACAATCAGTCAACTTTGTATCTTTTAAAATAAAACATCCGAAACTTAGAAACAAAACATTCGAAACCTAAAAAAAAATATAACATTTAATTTAAATTATTGACTGATGTTGATTATTTTTTATTGGTTACTTTAAATTCTTGTTATAGGAAAGCTGTAAAATATCCAGAGGTAGGTAAAAGTAAAATATTCCAAAGGAGTTAAAAAAAGGTACATTATTATGTATTAATAAATACAATAATAAGCTAATTGTACCCTTTTTTGGGGGAAAAATAGATGTGTGTTATTACTCTGGTATAATTTACTTAAGTGGAATAATTTCAAGAGAATTTAAAGAATTTTTAATTATAATCCTTCAAATTAAATGATAGACAAGACGTGATGGATAGCAACATAAACCAATATTTGAGACTTTAATCATGAATTGGATTATCTGATATAGCATATTAGGCTGCTTTAAAAATGGTTAATCTAAAGGCAAATTGGCATTGTCTAGTCAATCAAATGGAAAAAGCAATGTTAGCTTATGCGTGATGCATTGAATAAGAGTTACTTTATCATTTCAAATTCTTTTAAATTAAAACAAGAATGACGCAAATAAATGAAAATCTCTATAAAAAATGCTTCTAATAAGTCCCTAAGCAATAAGCATGAGAGAAGCAAGACCAAAACCACGTGAAATGGCCCCTACCATCTTATCTATTGTCTCCAATTAATAGATGCTGAAATTTCATGTATAGTAGGGGCCCATATACTATACTAGCTACACTCTTTTATTCCTCCCAAAGTAGGCAAATTTCCATTATTAACGTATCTTCATTTAAGTTCTAATTCTGGAATTCGGATGTGTTAGACCTTAGGGTAGTTAAAAAAACCCTTATATTCTTAAGGGGGTAATTTTATTAATGTTAAAAATTCTTGACATTACTAGTTTTTTTTTTTCCCCTTAATGAACTTGACATTATGTTTTTTTTTTTTGGCATTTAAACGAGACTAACATCTAAAAAAAAACTATAAATAAAAAATTACACGGATTAAAAAAATTCGATCTACAATTTTTTTCTCAGTTTTTAAATTCAATCTACAATCATTCCCCTAGAACTTTAATTTGGGCTAAAAGCCCAAAATAAAACCTTAAGCGGATTCACAGAAAATGGTTAGGCCTTATATTTTTGTTTTTAGACAACGCTAAGCCTCTTACAGTTATGAAAATCTAGACTCCTATAAAACCTATTGGGCCTCAGTGCTAAAATTCTGGCCCAAACAAAACCTTCATACAATTATGCAATATAATAATTAATGAATAATATATTGAGATGCTTACAACTTACAAGTAAACGATAGATTAATTATCGTATTACTAGCTAGTAGCTACCGTAGTTATATGGTTGGCGCAGATTCCAGTATATATAATATTTAAGTCCTTCAACTGCCTTATGAAAAATGTGACGCTCACATCTTTTTTTAATCAACAGCTTCATTAATCCAATCATATTATTGCTCATAGTTTTCATTAATCATTATTACTTATTAAAAGTTGAAGATAACCAAGACCATTGATTTGTGTTTTGTAGTGCTTAAACTACTCTCTAAGAGAGAAGAGATGAGCTGTATTGTTCCCATGCATATAATATATAGCATGAGCATCATTATGATTTATAAAATGAAGCAACCATAAGAAATTCAGAGTAGATCTAAATTCACACCAAATTAAAGCAATGAAGTACTTATCAAGAAACATTCTGCAACTACCAATAGCTCTGCTTGTTGCAACCGTGGTACTCTTTCCATTCATCAGAATCATAATAAACAAACCACATTTATATGGTAGCAGCAGTTTAGAAAGAACAGAAGAAGAAGAAACAAGAGAATGCAACATATATTCTGGGCATTGGGCTACTTACCATGTTAAGGAGCCTTATTACACTAACGAGACATGCCCTCACATCATTGACCAATTTAACTGCATCAAGTTTGGGAGACCTGACAGAGAGTTTCTCAAGTTAAGGTGGAAGCCTTATGGTTGTGAGCTTCCACTCTTTAATGCAACTGAATTCTTGAGACTTGTTCAAGGCAAGTCAATGGCCTTTGTTGGTGACTCCATGGGCAGAAATCAGATGGATTCCTTGATCTGCCTTCTAAACACTGTAAGTTCTGTTTCTCCCTTCCATTCTTGATCGGTGAATACTCATGTAAAGTTGCTTTTAAGAATCGTCAGATGATATGACTTGTTTAACTAAATGTTCATCTAACAGTCTTAAAAAGCGTTGACTTTTTTTTATAGGAGGGTAGATTTGAGGATATTACAGAAAGATATACTTCTAAGGACGATGTATTTTTCAGATGGTGGTTCAGTCCAAGTTACAATTTCACCCTTACAATATTATGGTCACCATTTTTGGTTAAAGCTACTGGTGCTGATCTCCGGGGTAAAGCATTTGATGGTTCTATGAACCTTTACCTTGATGAGCCTAATGATGCTTGGGCCAGCAAGATTGAAGATTTTGACTATGTGATTTTCTCATCAGGACAATGGTTTTATCGACCGTTGACTTTCTATGAGAAGGGTCATGTTGTTGGAAGTCAACAAGGAGGGAAGGACATAAAAGACCTTAACTTGTATGGTTACAAAAAGGCTTTCCAAACATCATTTAGAACCATCATAAACCTTACAAGGTTCAAAGGGTTGACTTTTCTGGTGACACAATCTGCAAAACACTTTGAGCATGGAGAGTATAATGATGGTGGGAATTGTAACAGGACAAGACCATTCACAAAAGAAGAAAGACAAGGGTATGGTTATAGGGAGGTCTTGGAAGCAATGCATCAGATTCAAGTGGAAGAATACAGAGAAGCAGAAAAGGAAGCTAGAAAAAAAGGGTTGCAGTTTGGTTTGATAGATATAAGTGATGCAATGTCAATGAGGCCTGATGGACATCCTGATAAATATGGTCTTATTTATAATAAGAATGTTAAGGTTGTAGATTGTGTTCATTGGTGCTTGCCTGGTGCTATTGACACCTGGAATGAATTTTTGTTCTACCAGATCAAACAAGCAATCAACAAGAAAAGTACTTCAATTTGACTTATTCTGTATGCTGCTTAATTCAAGTAGTGATTTTTTGTATGTTGCTTTAAAATAAAAGATGCATCTATTTAACATTATTTTATATATATCTCGTTGATGTTAATAGTTTTCATTATTTATTAATTTTTGTATGAGAGACCCTTGAGTTGTGCTTAAGCAGCAGCTCTTAAAGACATGTAAGAGCTACTCAGTAATTGGAGCTAGTTATGCTATCATGTCTCAGCATATATTCTCTATGTAGTTTTATTTTGCTGCAACATTGCTTAAAACTTTGACAACACTCTAAAATCATCAACACAAAGAACCATGAAGTGTGAGGCGAAGAAGATATTCAATTGCATGCACACATCAATAAACATTCGCAAATCTGTGACACTATTTTTATTATTACCATCCACTCTTCTTATTCTCACCGTGGTATTTCTTCCTCTGATACAGATCATAAGTTCAAATCAATCTTCTTCTGAGGTATATGCCATCAACACTTTGAATAACACAACCGAAGAAACAAGAAAATGCAATATATTTTCTGGACATTGGAGTCCTTATCCTGAAGGACCTTATTATGACAGATGCCCTTACATAATAGAGCATCTAAACTGCATCAAATTTGGAAGACCTGACAGAGAGTTCCTCAAATTGAGGTGGAAGCCTTATGATTGTGAGCTTCCACTGTTCAGTGCAAAAGAATTCTTGAGGCTTGTACAAGGAAAGTCAATGGCCTTTGTTGGGGACTCTATGGCTAGAAATCAAATTGCTTCATTATTGTGCCTCATAAACAATGTAAGCAACACAACCATACATGTTAGCCTTTTAACACTTTCAGAAACAATGTAAGCTTTGAATCCAAAGAAGAGATAGCAAGATTGAGCAGTTGCAATGTATTCTCCGGGAACTGGACTCCTTATCTGAAGGGACCTTATTACAGCAATGAGACATGCCCTTTCATAACTGACAAGCAGAATTGCCTTCTGCATGGAAGACCTAACAAGGAGTTTCTTCAATGGAGATGGAAACCCGATGAGTGTCAGCTTCCTCTCTTTGATGCAACACAGTTCTTGAAGATTGTTAAAGGGAAGTCAATGGCCTTTGTTGGGGATTCAATCGGGAGAAATCAAATGGAGTCCTTGATATGCCTCCTTAGTACTGTAAGTCATTCATTTTTTTTCCATAATTTTACTTTTTTTTCCCAGTATGATTATTCTCTTTTCTTGGAAGAAAATATTTAAATTATTTGAATTTGAAGTATTGACTATTGAAGGGGGCTACAAATAACAATGAGCAAGAACATTTAATTTAATTTTTTATATATATAATATTAGGACTAGCTTGTGGATCTAGTAAGGTAACAGACTAACAGCGGCATCTCACATACTTCGATGCATTCACAAAATCAGAGACTCACAGTTGATGAAAGACTCCAGAGAGTCAGGCAGTCAGCAATTATTCTGCATTGTGTCTACTGGGAATGAGAATTAAAATGAACCGTCAAGTGTTGAGCTGTTGGCCTTTTCATATTTAGTCCGTGGGGTAGTTGTAGTTTTTTTTTTTTTTTTTTTTTTTTTACTTTTTTTGGTATTTGGGGTAGTTGTAGTTAAACAAATGATTAGCACTAATTAGTAATGGAACTATACATTTGTTTGTCATCTTTAGAATTTAGTGCTATCTTTTAGGAGAATAAGGTTGAAACACAATAATAATTAAAATCTTATAAGTATATTATTTTGATAATGATTATGATGATAAGGATCAATTATATGAATCAGCCAACTGTTCCTACTTCACTCCAAGCCCACAAAAATAAACCAACCCACTTTTGTCACAGACATATTTGATTCTGGTGGGCTGACAACTGCTCATAGCACATTTTTAACACAAGCCCAAATCATAAGACCTTAGTCCTAAACTCCTAATTACTATTTTGACCAAAAAAAAAAACTCCTAATTAGTGATTACATATGAAGCACACACATTTATAAGTTGGCGTGTTGGTGTATTGAACACTTTAGGAACACTTGGTGTCATGTATTTTGAGCCAAACATGCTGTGCGCGGTTGCTGTGGCATCTTATCTTCTTTTCTTCATAGATTTTTTCTGAGCTCTAAGCTGATTAGCTGACCACCCTGCCATGTAAATAAAAGCATATATTGGCTTATAAAAAGGTTGTATAACTTCAATCAAAGTGTTTTTAATTTTTACAAAATTTTGTGCTTCTCTTTCAGGTTGCTCGTCCTGAGGATAATACAGTGAAACGTGGATTAGACCGCACATACAGATGGTGGTTCTACCCTGATCACAATTTCACTCTTGCATTATTATGGTCCCCCTTTCTAGTCAAGTCCAGCCAAGGTTATTACAATGATAGTTCTAATTTCCTCCTTCCGGAGAACCTTTATCTCGATGAACCAGATCAAGCTTGGGTCAGTAAAATTGAAGATTTCGACGTTGTGATATTCTCTGGAGGACAATGGTTCTTCCGCCCCCTAACATTCATTCAACACGGCCAGGTTGTTGGATGTCAAAAATGTCAGAACAACACTGACCTCGACTTCTATGGATACAGGATCGCACACAGAACAGCTTTCAGCACCATTCTAAATCTTAAAGGCTTCAAGGGGATGGTATTTTTGGTGACACACTCTCCGAACCACATTGAGAATGGGCGGTGGAACACTGGTGGCAGGTGTAACAGAACAAAGCCACTTATCACCGTGGAAGAAAAGGCGGCTATGCATCCATATGGATTAGAAGAACTGCATCAAATACAACGAGAAGAATTCAGAGAGGCAGAGATCGAAGCTAAGAAGAAGGGTTTGCACTTTGATTTGATGGATATAACGGAAGCAATGGTGGTGAGGCCTGATGGGCATCCCAATAGTTATTGGCATGCCATTGATAAAAACATCACCGAAATAAATGATTGTGTTCATTGGTGCATGCCAGGTGCCGTTGATACATGGAATGAGATTTTGCTATTTAAGATGAAAACACTGATCTCATCTATTAAATAGTCTTCATTTTTTTTTACCTGTGTTCAATTGTTTCAACATGAAACGTTATATTAATTAACAGACAAGCTATTATAATTTATTTTAGTTATTACTATTCATCAACCATTCTCCACACCTTTAATTATTAATTTATTATTCTACTTTAACTAACATTTTTAATTAATTATTTATTAATTATCTAAGTACTATTGTTTAATTCAATTTAGCTAACAGTTTATCTCCACTAATTTAATGGTTTAGTATTATATTTTTAATCAAAGACTTTCTCTAATTCGTTGACTATAATTAATAAACACACATGTCAATAATTAATTGGAACATGAATGGGATATGCAATACCCTGGCATTAAAAGGGTATGAGAGAAGTCACCATAAACTTATGAGGCACTAGTGAACTTTGTAATTTGTATACGGAAGAAATAATCAGGTAAAAGCAGGTGTAGGGTGGATTAGTTTGCTCCTCGTGAATTTTGTTTTTTTGAAGATGATGGGACATTAGTTGCCTCCAAACATGGATTTTTAATTGCTGTATGACAGCTTCTATATTAGTTACATTGCCAAAGTTGAAGAAAATTGCGTATCATTTTGAAGGAGTACGTAATTATATATTCCACAGTCCAATTTTAAGTATTATTTATTAAAAAAGAAACACACACATTAAGAGATTATTCAATAAACGTTATTAGTCTACATTTATCATATTTCTTTTCTTTCACAATATTTATTGAAAATTTTTTACTTAGATGTTATTTAAAAATAAAAAAGGATATAGTATAAATAGCTTGTCCAATATACACACGAAAAAAAAAGTATATGTATATATCTCTGAGTTCCAGTATTTAAATAAATGGAATTATTAATAGAGTTTAGGTTTTGTGCTCGGCCCAAAAATGTAAGAGTTTACAACCAGCTGCGTTTCAATAGTCAAGACAACCCCTCCCAAAAAAAAAGAGGCAAAAAATCCCCCAGAGAATCCCAGCTCCGTTAATAGGACGTTTGTAGAAATAACTAAAAAATTCCTCCAATACCAAAAAAGAGAAAGAAAAGAAAACTAAAGAATTCCTCTATCAATACTTTTAAAAAATAAAATATTTAAGTAGGAGTTTGTGGTAACATAGTATTTTTTCATTTGTTTCAAGTTTAAAAATTTAATACTCTAAAATAATTTATTGACAAAAACAAATATTATATTCACAATTCAATATTCCAATGTAAGAGAATAAAAAACATTTAAATTTTAAATTATATCCCCAATGATCATAATTCCTTAGAGTATGTATCATAAAAAAAAGGAAGCTTATAATTTGCAGAAATTTTATAAATAATTCCAAACAATCTACAATACTAAACAAACAAATTTCTTTTTATATAATACGCCATGAAGTAAAACATTCTCGAATATAATATTTTTAAAAATATAATCTTTTATAATATATTAATATGCACTTAGTAGTTTGTATAATTTTATTTTATGATATTGTAATAATAGATTATTTGAAATTTAAAGTGTGATTAAACAAGTTTAGTTACATAACCAACTTGTAACAAGTTTGATGGGTTCCCAAGCATTATTAACAAATCAAAGGCACCTAGTCGTGAGGGCTGAGAGGCATATATAGTAAACAAGTTTAACTGAGTAATAGAGGAAAAGAGTGAAAATCGGGTCAAACAAACATTTCTAGCCATTAATACAAACAAGTTAGAAATAAGAACCTAAATTTAGGCCATCAAATTACTGTATAA
The DNA here is from genome assembly GCA_036250425.1 of Stylosanthes scabra. Lineage (NCBI taxonomy): Eukaryota > Viridiplantae > Streptophyta > Magnoliopsida > Fabales > Fabaceae > Stylosanthes > Stylosanthes scabra. Next base: position 30,633 of record JASCZI010060834.1, read on the forward strand.
AACGCCACACTGATGCTTCCACAAAGTGTATCACCTCTCAATCAAATCATTCTTCTTCTTCCATCAAAACCAAAGCCAAAAGGCAAACAAAACTTGAGATTATTCATCACAATGGAAAAGTACAACATGATGATCCTTGTCTCCTTCTTCTGCTTCTTATCATTCATGGGTTCCGCTTATAGCGCTGACAAGTTCGTTGTTGAGGGCAAAGTATACTGTGACACATGTCGCCTCCAGTTCATCACCAAGCTCTCCGAGTTCCTTGAAGGTATGTAATTAATCCCACTTAATTATTCCTTAATTAATTAATTCCCATGCATGGATTATGAGTATTATGATTACAATAATGAATGAAGGCGCAACCGTGAGATTGGAGTGCAAGGAACAAGAGGGAGGGAACGTGACATTCAGCAAAGAGGCAGTAACAGACACAAACGGATGCTATAAAATGGAAGTTGATGGAGACCATGAAGATGAGTTATGCTCAGTGAAGCTGGTGAAGAGCCCAAAGAGCGACTGCTCAGAAATAGACGCAGGATTGCACCTTGACCAAGCTGCAAAGATCAGCCTCACCAACAACAATGGCATTGTTTCCCCTAACCGCCAGGCTAACCCTCTTGGCTTCCTCAAGAAGGATCGTCTTCCTGATTGCGCTAAGATCCTTAAGGAGCTTGGAATTCGTGAAGATGGTACCCCCATATAAATCACCAACACTATTCTTAGGAATCTCTTGCCCCTCCTCCATCTTTTTATGTTTAATAAATGACCAGGGGCTGTCCCTTTTTTTCTTTACTTAGAACTATAATAATATAACATAAGGTTTTATGTTAGCGGTTTTCTTTCTTTTCTTCTTTTTTTTAGTCTTTAATTTCTCTCTTGTTAGACTTCAAGTCTCTGTAATAATAAGCCGTTGGCTATTTATTAATATATATATATAGTACAAATGGGTGAATTTTTTATTATATTATTCATGTCTAAAAAGGAATTATGAAGAAATTGGAACGATATTAGAATTTATTAGTATATAATATAGGTTGTCATCAACTTCAATTCTATAACGAGTGTTTATCATTTATCATGAAATTAATCTATGTATCAAATAATAATATAGGAATAATAATATATGAAATTTCAATTAACTATATATATGTTGTTTATTTTCATGACTTTTGAGATATTTATAATGATAAGAATCAAATTATTCCATTGACACGACTATACATTATTATTAGTTACATCCATGTGTAAACAAAACTTTACACTAATATATAATGTATCTTCAGAAGACTATATTTAAAATAAAAAATGGTTATAAAAAATTGTAGTCATATGGCGATTGCGACACAAAGAAAAAGAACGTATCAGACAAAGAATATATCAAGATGCAACAATCTTTTATTATTAAATAAAGTAGAGAAAGAGAAAGGGAAGGAATAATAATTAAGTTAAATTTCACGTTGCACTCAAATTTTTCCGTGTTATAGTCCATTGACCATTTCATGTGATCTACAGATACATCAATTCTAACAAGTAAAAACTGCAATTTGATATCAACAACGTAACATTTCAAAGCTAATGAGTAATATATAATCCCAATTTCCACATAGGTTGAGTAAGATTAGCATCGATTGATTTTTGCCATGGCATTATATATTTTTCTTGGCGTTCACATAGGCAAGCAAATTAAGCCTCTAGTCTTGTTCAAATATATAAGTTTAAATTCCAAGTTGTGTGCTTTCGTAGAAGATGCTTAATGAAGAATGAAGGGTTTATTGACTTTATTGATGCGGAGCTGCACAAACAAACAATCCTGTTAATAGGATATTTTGGATTACGTGTTTTGTATTAACAATACTATACAAATATGTAATATTTATTTAATTATATAAACAAATAATCCAATTATTGGTGGTTGGGCAGGCAGTATAGTTCACATCTCTTAAGTTTGTCTCTTCATCACACATCCACATCGCGCAGGTAGACAACTTGTTCTCTTCCCTCTATTTTCCGATCAAAACTCATTATATTGTTTAATTTTCTTCTTTTCTTTTTATTCCTTTTAATTTTCTATTCTTAATTAAAAAAAACGCATAATTAACTTGATGTGAAGTTTGAATGTTATTGTTGAGTTTTAACCCTTAGATCAAAGAATATATATATAATAACTATATGGTATGAGAAAATTAAAGGAGAGAATTATATATAAGATTTGATTGATTTCAATAAAAAAAAAAAATTAAACACAGTACAACAAAGTTCATAAAGGTTAAGCACCTGAAGCGGACCTCCGGCGCTTTGCCCGAAAAAGCTGCTGGAAATCACGGTGAGGC
>JASCZI010060835.1:0-20827 GCA_036250425.1 Stylosanthes scabra
GTTCTTGGAAACTACAAGCTCCTTATAAGTGGCTAGGAATTGACTTAGTCCCTTGGAAAAATACTAGTGCAAGCACTTGTGTTGTTCATTATTCTTAGATATTTACATTTCCTAAAAAATTATTTATTGTTGTTGAGATACTCAATTCACCCCCCTCTTGAGTATCCGTGCTACGTGACTAACATATGCATGATAAGAAAATTAAAACTCTTCATAGTGATAGAGGTGGAGAATATTTTTCTAATCAATTTGATAATTTTTGTGAATTACATGGTACTGTGCATTAATCTTTCGCTCCGTATACTCCGCAACAAAATGGTTTAGCGGAAAGGAAAAATCGTACCTTAGTGGATATGGTTAATTCTATGTTATTAAATTCAAAGTTGCCTTTTAATTTATGTGGTGAAGCATTATTAACAGCATGTCATGTCCATAATAGGATACCATCAAGGCATAGAAAGGTTTCTCCTTATGAAATATGGAAAAGAAGAAAACCTAATTTAAATTATTTGAAAGTGTGGGTGTTTAGCCTTTTATCGAGTTCATGATCAAAAGAAAACCAAATTGGGGCCAATAGCCATGAAAGGCACCTTCACAGAATATGATCAAAATTCTAAAGCATATAGAATATTAGACTTAGTGTCTAATGTGGTTGTTGAATCAAGAAAGGTAGAATTTATTAAAAATAAATTTATTAATGATTCAACTTTTAATTCAGAATTCCCTCAAATTGATACTAATATTTTAAAAGAAATAAATGATCAAAATAATAAACGTTTAAGTGACAAAGAATTGACCATACCAAGAAAGAGCTTGATGGTGAGAAAAGAAAAGGAGTTGGATCCTGATTTTATTTCTTCTCAACCAATCACCTTTTTGTTAGAAGGAACTAGGGATTATGTAACAAACAAAATTCCTATTGTGATGAACGTAGAAGGTGATCCTCAAAGTTTCAAAGAGGCAATGGCTTCTAGAGATTTTGCTTTTTGGAAAGAAGCAACAAATGATGAAATGGACCCAATATTATCAAATAATACTTGGGTCTTGGTTGATTTACTTCTAGGATCAAAACCTATAGGATGTAAGTGAGTATTTAGAAGAAAGTATAACACTGATGATTCACTACAAACTTTTAAAGCAAGGTTACTGGCCAAAGGATTTAGACAAAAAGAAGGTCTAGACTATTTCGATACCTATGCTCTTGTAGCAAGAATGAGTTCTATTAGAACTCTTATAGTGTTGGCATCCATTCATAAACTTTATATACATCAAATGGATGTTAAAACGGCTTTTCTAAATGGAGGTCTTAATGAAGAAATTTATATGGAGCAACCGGAAGGCTCTGTGCTACCCGAAAATGAAAAGAAAATTTGTAAATTAGTTAAGTCTTTATATGGCTTAAAACAAGCGCCTAAACAATAGAATGAGAAGTTTGATTCAGTGGCGTTATCAAATGACTTTTCACATAATAGTGCGGATAAATGCATTTACTCAAAATTTACTAAGGATTATGAAGTAATCATTTGTCTATATGTTGATGATATGTTAATCATTGGTACAAATTTAGAAGGCATTTGTGCAACAAATGAGTATCTAACTTAAAAATTCAAGATGAAAAATTTAAATGAAGTTGATAAAATACTAAGCATAAAGGTGCATAAGAATGAAACTGGCTTCACTTTAAGTCAATCTCATTATATTAAAAAGGTAATGGAAAAGTTTAATTATCCCATAATTAAGGAATCCAATACACCATATGATCCTAATTTTAAATTAGAAGAAAATATGAGGAGACCTATTGCACAATTAGAATATGCTAGTGCTATTGGAAGTTTAATGTATGCAATGCATTGCACAAGACCTGATATAGCATTTGCTATGTACAAATTATCAAGGTTTACAGGAAAACCTAGTACCAGCATTGGAAAGCTATAACAAGAGTTCTTGGTTATCTCAAGAAAACCATAATTTTGGGATTGCATTATAGTGATTATCCCATAGTTTTTTAAGGTTATTCCGACGCAAGTTGGATTACAAATCTTAATGATAATAAATCTAGTTTAAGTTGGATTTTCACCATAGGTAGTGGAGCAATAAGTTGGGCCTCAAATAAACAAACATGTATTTCACATTCTACTATGGAGGCTGAGTTTGGAGCTTTATCAGCCGCTTAGGAATTTGTTATATGATATAAAGTTGTGGCCACAGCAAACAACAGCCATTTCAATCTTCTGTGATTATGAATCAACTATGTCTCGAACATATAATAAGGTTTATACCGGAAAGTCTAGACATATTAGTTTGAGACATGAGTTTGTGAGGCTACTCATAGATGATGTAATTACCATTACTTATGTAAGATCCCAAGAGAATTTAGTAGACTCTTTGATTAAAGGTTTGTCAAGGGATAAAGTTAAAGAAACTACTGTTAAAATGGGATTAAAATCTATTGTTGTTAAATGATGGGAATCCGACCTCATTTTAGTAGACCACTAATTTCGAGGTTTAATGGATAATAACAAATTATTTAACAATTGGACCACTAAGGTATATGATTTAGTGCTATATAAATTAATTAGGAGGGTGAGTTATAACTCTTAATGGATTGATAATACTATTTATCAAAGGATTTCACCTATATGAATATAAGAGTGGTGCTGCTCTGATTCAGAATTTTAGAGATTTTATTCTCATAAATATTTATGAAACCAGGAAGAGCATAAGGTCATATTAATGCTTAAAATTATAGGCTCTTGAACTTTGAGGGTATGAGTGATGTGTGTGATTTTTCAGTACTAACATATGGAATATAGGTTTAATCGATTAGACATCTATTATTTTATTAACACTTTAAAAATTTATACTAAAAAAATGTTTAATTTAAGTGACACATTCTTTATACATATACTTGTATAATATTTAAATCTAGTAAATAATAGGGGATTGAAAGATATTTACAATATTTAATATTTAATATAAATATTAAAATTCGTAATATTAATTAATAATGGTTATTAAACGTTTACATCAACGGGCAAAACGGAAACTTTATCCATTGCAATGTTTGGCAATTTTGCCTAATGGTCACATCCATTGGTACCATTGATAGTAATTGAATAATTGTTCCTATTCATAAAAAATCACAATTTCTTAATAGTTGAGAATATTCAATACTTATGCCGATGCATCTGACTTTCAAGTTAAGGTTTTCATGATATATATATATTTGCTATGTGTAAAAATAATTAAGTATACTATTAAATTTACTTGTTCAAAAATGTGAAAATTTTTATTATTGCAAAATAAGAAATTTAATAGGTTTTATTGTATCATGAAAAAGTATTATTATCAACCCTATAATATATATCTCTTTAAAAATAACGATCCAATCATACCTTAAAATTTAATTAATTATTATTCTTATCATTTTCTATACGCAAAATACAATTACTGTGGTTTGTATTTTGATGTTGTAACTAAACTTCCTTTCGGTTGAGAACCTTGATTAAAAAAATGGCAGACCAAGTCCCAAGAATTTGTTAGTGGCTTAATGATTTTTGCTATATGGAAAAGGCCAATGCATCTATTCAATTCGAAGAGAAATCCTTATTTGCTAATACTTAAATTTAAATTCAAAATTAAAAAAATTAACATTTAAATCCTTATTTTAGATGATATAATTTTAAATTAAAAAAAGATAAAAAGTAAGAATTTTTAATTCACACCAATCAAATATCTTATCACAACAATAAAAAAGAATTATATTAATAGATAATAGACTTACTAATGGTAAATTAAGAATTGCAACAATAAATTATTATGGCAGATAATATGCATCAATAAAGATTTGAGTATGATAGATAATTGAAAAGAAATTAGATTTATCAGAAATAAATAAATAAAAAAACTAAAAGGTATATTTGCATTTCTATAAAAATAAAAAAAATTTGATCATTCTTTTTAAATATTATTAAAATTAATCTTAAAATTAATCCGTGTTAATAATTTTCAGTATAATAAATTTTTTTTAATAATTAAATTTTCCTAAGGTTCTTTTGAAATTATGTAGTGCAAATATGAGCGTGAAAAATGGAGAAGGAAATTCGGTAGCATAATTTGATGGAGGAAATAATAACTAATAAGTGCGGTGGAAAGTAGGAATGGGTTTATGAAAAAGAAAGATGTTTTTTTTTTCTTCCGAAGGCAAATTAAAAAGACAACATGACACCAAAAAAGAAAAATTAAGAAGACAACATGAAGCAAGACGATAAAAGCTTCCTGATGACATAAATAAATGTATTTTTCTTTTGGGTATTGATAACTAATTTTGGTCATTACCTCTTGTTTTTTTTTTTTTTTTTGGTTAACTTAGTGATTACCTCTTGAATGTGAATGTATAAGGCAGAAATAATACGGGAAAACAGAGAGGTAAACACAGAATTTGGCCCAATGAAAAATTGGGTCGAGAAAAGGGCCCGTCAAGTCACATTCCGTAAAGAAAAAGAAGTGTGGGTTTAGAGTGATCCAGCAATATTTTGTGGCCATATAGAAGTCTTGTAGTTGATGTGACAATAAATCAGGTACGCGTGACCGTCTGATTCTGTGGCTTGTAGTTAACGGCTCCCTTCGAGATGCCTACTTCTTTGTCAATTCCATGCCTGAACACCTCCATGGAGTAGGGGTGGCAATGGGGATCCATGGGGTGGGACCCCGCCCTCGCCTCCGGTCCCCATTTATGTTTTTGTCTCCATTTTCGTCACGGGTCTCCGGTTAAATATCCTCGCGGAAAAAGCGAATATCTACGGATGTCCATGAATTTTAAATGCAATTTTTTAAAATTAAAATAATGATATAATTAAACTAAATAAAATTCAATACAACACCTAAAAATTCAATATAACACAACAAAATTCAACTTATTAATATTCAGTGCATTCAAATACAACAAGAGTAGAAAACAATTTTGGTGGCCAATTAAGCTTGTGTGATGGTACTTTCTTCCTGTAATAAAATCTAAAGTAATATAGACATAGATAAATGTCAAATGCTTCAACCTCTTCTATCATCTAATGCGAAGACAGAAATGTGTGCATCTTACCTATTTTGTCCAATGATATTGAATTAGAAATACAAAATAAAGTAATCTACAATAGTTTTTTCGTCGAATTATACCATATGATTTGCATGATTCTCTGCTAAACATTATCCAAATAACAAGATTCTATAGTTCCTTAGCAAACTATAATAATACTGCATATTTATCATTTTTTGTTTCTTTCTATTTGCTCTTTCCCACATACATGATTGATTATATATCCACGTAGAAACTATGGTTACAAGCTTAAGTACATGGCAAAGGCAAACAATAAATTCTAGTAGTTAATTTAATTTGAAGGCATGCTTGTTTCAAGCTTAGTAATAAACAAGCACCACTGCACCAGGTTATTTTCTTGTTCTTCCAATTCATCACCAAAACAAAATTATCCCTAATCAAAATTACCAAAACAAAAGTTCATCACCAAAGAATAGAATTACAGAACAAGCATTAGGCCTAATCAAAATTACCAAAATAGAACAGAATTAAACAATAATCAAAATTACCAAAACAAAATTTCATCAGCAAAGAACAAAACAGAAGTACAGAACAAACATTATCCCTAACCAAAATTGCCAAAACAAAATTAAACCCTAATTTCTAAACAAAATTACCGCAGTAGTAGATTTGAGTTGTCGCCGGAGAAGAGGAATGCTGAGTTCCGCAGCGGTGGTTCTGAGATGTCCCCGGAGAAGAGAGAAGTCCCGCTGTCGCCGAAGAAGAAGACAGAGCCGACGCCGAGGGAGAAGAGGACATCATTATTGCGCCGAGAGAGAGGAGGGAGAGAAGTGGCCGGCACACGCGCTGACACGACTGAAGGTATATATACAATGAGGACCCGCGTTTACTCATGGGGACCCGTCCCCATTGTAACATTCCAAAATAATTGCCCAAAATATAATTTGTTTTATTATCTTTTATTTGTTAAAATAAGGTAATATTATATGTGTGAATTAGTTTATACCATTAAATTTTTTTCTAATATCAATACCATGCTAAAATGATATTGTTTAAGACTTGTTTAAGACTAGTGTGGGGAGGCTAGTGTGCCTAACATCCCTACTTAGCAAGCGGATAAAAAAATAAATTGTTTAAGACTTGACTACCAATTGATAAGAAGACAAGATGTCTTAATTGGTATGTCATAATTTCTGCTTTGTTGTCATGATGTTATGAGATCCACCAAAAGTTGAGAATTCCCTAAAAGGCCTATGATGAGTGAGACAAGCAGACAAAGAAAAGTGAAAAGATAAATAAATTAAGACATTTGCATTGCATACATTATTATTTTTATATAATTGTGATAGTCACGATATTTTCCGTGAAGAGCGGCTGAAACCACCAAATAAGATTTTTATTATCTACTGAGAATTTTAAATTCTCACTATATCTATGTATTTGTGTGTGGTTTCAGATTTATCCCAGTAAGGACAGTGGAAAGCAAGATATTTTTATTTGTGTGTGATGATTCTACAGAATTATATATAAATAACCTGTAGATTAGTTTCTATTGTTACTTAGTATATTGTATGGGCGATAACTATATGTTTGTAATATTTGATTGTATTCGTACAAAAGTACAGTCAAATTATCAGCTTATGTAATAAATTTTTAATTCAAAGGGTGTTACACCCGTCCCCGTCCCCGCGGATACCCGCGGGTGCGGGGGAAATTGCCTTCCCTACCATGGAGTGTTCATTTCTCTCAACTTTAAAGAGTTCCCGTATAAGTCCAAAGAAAGAAAAAAAAAAGAAACAGTTCCGTATAAATTAACAAAATTTTTAATACAACTTTACTGTTAAAGAATTTAGTGATTGCTTATGAAAGAGAATCACAACATTATTATTTGTATTAGGAGAGCACTCCCCACGCATTGCGTGAAGTGTTGAATCGATATGCATATTTACTTTAATTTTTTTTATGATATTATCTGAAGGACTAAAATATTTAAGGTTGGTGATAGATTTATTACGTCTTATTTTTTACATACACCTTGTACAAAACACAAATTCAAAAAAATATTGTTCTTTTTCTCTATAAAAATAATTAAAATTGCTAAATAATTTTGTAATCACTAAATCATAATGTTTTTATATCAACTGACCAAATTAAACACTTGTCAATTAACTGACCCATACTTTGATATAAAAAAAAGTTAGCTGTGCACTTGTTAGGTTTAATAAAAATTCAAATATTTTTTAATTAATAGCAAAATTTTCTTCCATTTTTTATTTTCCTTTTAATTTTAATGATAAATATTTCTCCTGAATTTTTATCTTTCATTTTATAAATGTAATGTTTCAAATTTTATATTTAAAATCCAAAAGATTTTTATGGTAATTTTTTTTTAAAATTTTATATTCTTTCTCGTAAATCTAATGGTTGAAATTTTTAATTTGAAATTAATAAATCTTATTTTTATTCCAAAATATCATCTAATTTTACTACTACATTGCTCCTCTCTACAGACGAAACTTTCCGACGGCATCAGCATGCGGACTGTACCGACGGCTAGGCCGTCCATATATTTCCAATTGTCGTCAGTAATAGTCATGGAAAATAGTAAATTTAGGAGGCGGGATGTACCGACGGCGCCGTCGATAATAAGTTCGTAAAATTTCATGCCAAGAAGCGCCACGACGACCCCCTGTTACAGACGCCTTGACCTTCGGTAATATTAGTAATATACCGACAGCTAAGTCGTCTTTAATGAAAATGTCGTCAAATAGAAATACCTTCCATTATTACCGTCGACTAGGCCGCCGGTAACCATCAACGAGTATATTGCTAACAGACCCACCGTACCAACGGCTAAGGGGTCGGTAATATTAGTTATTTACCGACGGCTAAGGCGTCAACAAAGTGATCGTTGATATTTTAATTATATTTCCGACGGCTAAGCCGTCGGAAACCAACGACGACAATATTATGTTTACGGCTCCAGTTATAGACGGTTGAGCCGTTGGTAAAAATAAAAATCGTCTTCGTCAGCGCGACGATTCCTTTCTCCCCCTCATTTCCGCAGACACCACACACACAACACTTCCTCTCTCACCACCGCCCCCCTCCACCTTCTTTCCTCAGTTTCTCCCTCCTCAGACCTCCATTTAACATTTCGTCACGGCATTGGACTCGTGGCGAGTTTCTCTACGATTTAATCGGTTTAGTTTTTTCGATTTGCTCTATTTTTTCTTTTTGAACATTATGTGTTTGCTCATGATGCCTATTTTGCTTTTTCTTTTTTCAGGTTAAAGGCGCTGGTTTTGGACTGCTGCGGACGGTGGGGACATAACTGTTTGTGGTGATTTTGGTGTTGTCCATTTTTTCCGCACGATTAGGTAAACCAACCTATTCCAATAAATTAATTTTGGGGACACACTAATATTGAATGATGATTAAATAAATCAAATAATGAATTGAACATGCGAATGTATGTGTAGGATAGAGACTTAAACACTTAGGATAGATTTGTAGAATGGGAGAGGAGAATGAATCTGTGCGGGAGCGTAGAGATCCTTCCGGTTTGTTTGCTGTGGAGATTGATTCTGTTTGCTCCGTATTTGATATGGGGAATAAGGTGAATAGAACGGATATGATTAAATAACACTAATTGATAAATTGCATGTTGACTGTATATGAATTTTGAGATGTATTTAATTTCTGTAATTCATTGGGGGTCCTATTTTAGAGGTCACTCTGCCCAAATTTTTAAAAAATTACGAAAATTTAATAAAAATGTAAGTTAAATTGAGTTAAAATTTTGGCAAATGTAGGGACTAATGATCTAAATAAGTAATGGAGCAATCGCGTTCGTGGATGTACGATAGGGTATATTCGAATAGAGGGGGACTTACACCGTCATATATAAGTGGATTGGACCAATTCATAGCCCACTGCATGAGCATTGGCGACTATGTTGGGTCGGGAGAAGTTAGGTGCCCGTGTGCCAAATGTAAGTGTATGAAGTTTAAAAACATCGATGACGTAAGGGTGGATCTGCTGAGGAAGGGGTTTATGGCCAAATATGGAACGTGGGTATAACACGGGGAAGATACTTTAGAAGACCTAAGTAAGCACGCGCTCGACGGTTACAACGCAACTAATGATGAGCCGGCAATGAACAGTTAGAATGAAAATGTAGTTAGGTACGAGTCAATGGTTGCTGATGCATTCCCACAATTCGAAACGTTAGAGGATAATGAGGAAGAGGATCAATGAAGGGTTGGTGGGACCGTTGGAGGGTATTTTTCTTAGCTTCAATTTCCGATTCTAGCTTTCAATTTACTATTATTATATTGCGTATGTTTTACATGCTTCATACATCTATGTGTTTTTTTTTCCAGAGTTTTTTCAGACTCCAGGGGGGTTACGAGTTCAAGATTTATGAGTCTTGGCGGCAGAGGGCAGCCAAGAGGCTCCGGGAGTTATTTCATGAGATACGGAAGAAGAGGGCGCCGCATGGATGGATTAATGCGGACATCTTTGATCAGTTGGTTGAGTTCTGGCACCAGGAAGACTTCAAGAGGCTGCAATGGACCAACACAAAGAACCAAGCCTCCAAGATCGGTGGATCAATGCACACAGGCGGATCCACCACCTACCCCGCCACTAGAGAGAGAATGGTAAGTTATAGTTATTAATTTACGATTTTTGTTAATATTTTCAATCTAGTATGTATTATTTATTATCTGTTTGTTTCTTCTTAATTACTAGGTTCTTGAGATCGGACGAACACCCTCGTTCAGTGAGGTGTTTGAGAGGACTCACACCCGCAAGACGGATCGTTCGTGGGTGGACAAGCGTTCACATGACTGCAAGGTAAGTGATAAAAACAATGAAGTTAATAATTTTTTCTTCATATGCTATTATGTTAGTTAATTCTGACATTTTGTATGAACTATTATTTCAGGAGGCATTCGAGGCCGAGAAGAATAGACTTGAGGCAGAGCGGCAAGTGATCATAGCTGCGGGTGGACCAGAGCCCCCTCCCATCGACGAGGAGGCGATTTGGTTGCGGATATCCGGCGGCCGCAAGAAGGGGAGGATATACGGCAAGGGCGTCATTCCTGCACATACCGTCCCCCTCATTATTGGAGACGTCGACGACCCTCCTGATGTGAGAGAGCAGGTTACACTGCTCAACAGAGAGCTCTCACAGCAGGCAGAGGCGAACTGTCAGAGGGTTGCTCAGGTCGAGGCCGTTTGTGACGAAAAGGTATGGACTCTTGAGACCGCTCTCGAGTCCCAGTCACAGGAGGTCTCCCAGCTAAGGAAGGCATACTCGGATATGTACAACTTCTTAGAGCAGATGCGGAGTGGCGCCTCCGGCTCAGCTGCGTTTACCGCCATGCCTCCCCCATCGCCTCGGCCGCCGCCGCCCCCAACTAGATCCTTGACTCCTTCGCCGCAGCCAGATGGAGCTACCAGCCCCTCACAGCATGATGATGACCCAGATTATGTATGAGACATTATTTTTTTAGTCTTTATGTATTTTAGAATAATTACATCACTTTGATCCGTATGTTCACATTGATTTGTTTACTTTCTGTTACTGAATAGTTATTACGTTTTTTCATTTTTTTATTTTTGTATGTTAATTTAGATTATTACTGAATAATTAATACGTATTTAGATAACTTATTATAAATTTTTAATTTCAGTTGACGGTAGTTGTACCGACGGCTCGTCCGTCTGTATATTAGGTCATATTTCGAACGAGTATTTAGTTATACCGATAGCTAGTCCGTCTGTAAATAAATAAATTTCAATGACGAAGAAAAATATTATCGACGGCTATTTCGTCGGTATAACACATTAATTTAGTTTAATTCGTCGCCCTTTTACCGACGGCTCCTCCATCGGCAATATTGAATTAATTTTCTTTAACTTCGACGTCAAAATATCGACGGCTAATCTGTCGATAATAATTATCATCGATACCATCGGTAATCAATACCAATGGATTTTTTACCCGCGCAGTTTTACCGACGGCTTACAGACGGCTAAGCTGTCGGTATGGTCATCGGAACAAATAACGTATCTTGTAGTGGTTTTTTTTTATAAATCTAATTATTTAAAATTTAGATTTAAAATTAAAAAATTATTAATGATAGAATTTATTTCTAAATTTGTATCTTCGTTAATTTGTATCTCTCTAAATTATTCATACTTTTGCTCTTTTTTTTTATGGCACTTGGCATTTAATTACGTTAAACACTTGTCAAACACTTAGTCATCTACTATTTATTCTCAAACACTTAGTCATACAATTAAATTGAATACTTGTCAAACATTTAATTATCTACTATTGAATTATTATATAGCGGGAATATTATTTATTATTTAGAATAAACTTCCAACCGATTCCAGATCACTTACAATTTGGACATGGCATCTCCTGATAATTATAAAACTCCAAATTGACTCTGACAAAATGAAAAATTTAATAAATCAATTTCTTGTAGTAGGTTATCAAAGGGTAATTATGAGTAATGTGTCAATTCATGTCTGATGTGTAAATTTGCTATTTGACATATTAGACATGAACTGACACATCAATATGGCCACCTCTATCAACTTATAATGAATATCGATCCGTGAAGTTTTTCATTTCGTTAAAATAGATTTGTAATTTTATACTTATTAAGGACCTCGTGCTCAAATTATAAATGATCAAAGATTGAATTGTAGATACTATTATATTGTTTAATACAAGTATTGTAATTGATATGTTCTTACTATTTTTTTCTCTCTCGATATTTTGATATGCTGTATATATTATGCCTTTCCTCAATAATGAAACCCCCAACTTGTGTTTAAAAATAAAAAATAAAAATATTGGTATTCTAAACATTTTGATAAAATCAGCGCCGACAATTTGAAGTTGAGAGAAATGTCAAAATATAAAAATATTTGAGAAATAGTGGAATATAAGTCTAAAGTAATTTAAAGTTAATTTATTTTATATTTTTAATATTTCCATAATAATTGATAATATAAAATATAATAAATATGTAATTATTGTAAATATTATATGTATAAAATTATAAATATTAGGCTAAATAAATTAGCTTTAGATTATTATATCCACTTTGTATTACATTGGTTGTATCATCAACTGTTTTTTGTTTTAATTAGCCTTAAATCAAGCTTGTAGAATTCATCATTCCAAACACCTTCTTTAATTTGTAAAATAATTTTGACTTCAACGGTTATGTAAATATATCTGGTACTTATTCTTCCGTAGGACAATACTCGATCAAAATTTCTTGATTATTCATCAACTCTCTAATTTTATGAAATCGAATATCAATATGCTTCGACCTTTCATAAAATACTAAACTTTTTGTAAGTGCATTAGTTGCGACTTCTTACAACAATCATGACTACTTGGTTCAACATCTTCATGAATTCTCTTAACTATTTGAGAAAGTTGATGATGATTTCTTTCCTCATCTCTGGACTTTTTCTCGTCAATGCAATTCTGAATACCTTCATAACTTTGTCGTCACTATGGTTGTGTCTCGTTAGAATCATGTGAAAAACTCTCTCCACTACCATTTATTAGGTTGCGTTTGGAAAAGAGACTGAAACTGAGAGATTGAGACTGAGGGACTGAGACTGGGATACTGGAACTAAATTAAGTTTGTGTATTGTATTTGGTTTAAAATGTATAAAATTGAGTTGTATGGAGACTAAAATACTAAAATAACTAAAATACCCTTGCTATTTAAAAAATAAAAACAAAATAAAACCCTATCTTCCATGGTTGCATTCTTCTCCAGCAGCCACCATCCATGTTTTACCCACTTGATCTCTAATATGCAAACAATAAAATTGTGTACTTAATTTTGTTGTTATTATTTATATTTAATGTTTACAATAATGGTTTAGACTTTAGAGCTCTGTTTCAACAGGGCAAGGTGATGAACTGCAGAGGAGGAAGTAGCTGTGGAACTTGCATAGTAGAGGTAACACGCTTTCCTCTCTTGCGACAGTAAAGGGGGCTGAGATCGTTCTAACTCTTCCTGAAGAGAAGAAAGGCAATGCGCCATTAACATACTTTCCTCTCTAACTCTTTCCAAGCTTTCTCTTGTTTCCTTTAGCTCTACAACAACTTCCTCTATCTTCCAATTTTCCTTCTCTTGTGATTCGAATCCCTAAACCCAATGTTTCGCCTCGGCTCATCAGAAACCCTAGAGGAACCCACCTTGAATTGGAGGAATTGTCACCACCACCAGAGCTTTTGTTGGGAGAGTCGCTGCCGTAGTTGCTGAACTCGCCGCCAAGACGGTTCCCGTCGCGGTCGAGCTCTTCAGCGGTGCGCTGGTGTAGAACAGTGGGGAGCACGATGGGATCTTGGTAGTCGGGTTTGACGGCAACAGCAGTGAATTTGACGAGGGAAAGGGTCTGGCCTTTCTTCTTCATGGGTTTTCTGGCAGCTGCGACAGCCAAAGAGGGGGAAGTCGGTGAGTGGTTTTCCGGTGAGGGCAGGAAGATGAACGAAGTGGTGGTTGGAGGTTGTGGTGGTGGTGATTGATACAAAATGATGATGGAAGAGGGCAGTACAGGAATAACAAATGTTGAATGGGGATATTTTGGGATAAAATGTTATTAAAATTTCAGTCTAAATTCCAATCTTCCAGTCCCTCCAATTTTGGGATAAATCAACATGAGAATATTCGTAATTCTCATCACCTCTCTAGCAAGAACTCTTGCTTAACAACTTTCCTGACAAGCACACTCTTATTTTTCACACAAATTTTTTAAGAGATGACACTAGTCTCATAAATTCTTCAATTCTTCATCAATTGACGCTAAATTGAACTTACTTTATAAACAAACAATAATTCTCTCACATCTCACGGACTCTTCGTCTTTTGGCTCCGGGTTAAATAACTCTAATACTAAATAAAAGTATAAACCCCACGATAATTTACCTAGAATCATTTAAATACACATAGACATTCATAATAACACTATAATATAATTTTACTATAATTTTCTCTCAACAATAACACAATATAAGAAAAGCAATACTACAATAATTCTACATATCCAACTCTCTATTAACTCTCTTAATAGAAAGGAAGTGAAGATTTTCATTCTAACCTTACATTTTGTAACTTCACCTAGAAAAGAACAATACATACCCATGCCTGTATACAGCCAAAACATTGGCGGCAACTAATGATCAATTTATGGCATAAAGTGACGGTGATCACAAATTCCCAACTTGCCAACTTGCATAATATTTCTACAGCCTTCTTTATAATGTTAGAATGTTTGAAACTTACTTTGACTAGTCAACCTCATTGTAAATTTTGATTCCAATTCCTTACACCAAGTGCTTCATGAAATATGTAGTAATTATAAGGCGGTGATTATTAACTTGATTTAATAAGGTAACATTTCCAAATGTTAAATAATGGCATCTTGTCTTAATTAAAAAAAAATTCTAAAAGCATGGGATGAATATACTAGCATTATTGTTGATGATGCATTCCAAATTAAAACAAACACTATACTGCATCGAGATACCGCTGGTAAACAGTAACAGTAAAAAATACAAATTAATATAGACATGATTTTTTGATCCTCTTGTTTCGGAGCTATCGATCCATCTTATTAGAAATCTCAAGACTGTCTAGAACAAGAATCATAACATTGGTTGTTTTGATGAGGGATTGTTCGAAAAATATAAGAATGAACTTTTGGGTAATTAACATTATTCATCTGTTTGGAAATTTTTTTTTTACCTAATAAAACCATTTAACTTACTATCCAAACTAATCAGAGTTGTGGAGACTTTGAATATTAATTACAAACAATTTTTTATAATTTAAATCACAAAAATTATATTCGTTTTTAAATAATTATTTTGGATGTACACCTATTTTGACCAACTAAATTTAAGTAATTTATTCTATACAAAATAAAAAATTATTTCGATGTTAAATAAACTATTAGAAATCAAAATATTCTTCTATTTAACATAATAATATATATAGCATTATATATTTTTATTATTATTTCAATCATTTTTATGTTATCTAAACTTTTCTAAAAACTGGAGAGACAGTTAATCATCAAATCCCATCATCACATACATCTTCTAATAAGAAACAAACAGTATAAATAAAAGGGGTATTAACTCTCTCGAATACTGCTTTCATACCTACTCAATTCATATATTATTATAGCGATAACACTAGATCTACATACATCCATTTCAATAAAAATAATTTTTATTTTTTCTGCTATAATTTTAATTTTTTATGCTAGATTTTATTATTTCTATATTCAAAACGTCTATACTAAATTTTATTATTTTTGTATTTGGAGCATGAATCTATTAAACATAAAAACTCATAAATGAATACATAATAGATATACACCTACCTTTATTCTTATTATAATTTTATCTAACATTTTTCTTACTTGAGTGTCTCTGAGTAAGGTAACTCTATCCCATGAAGTTAACTACCCAGATTAAAAAACTTGTCGTGCGGTATCGTGTACCAATAGCCTACAAATATATGTTGGATTTTTTTTAAAATAAATAACAATAATACAATATTTATCCATTTAAATAAAACTATGTAAATTTATATTTTTGTATCACGTATCTAGTGCCTATAGCAGTGACTAAAAATAAGGCAGTGCCTCGGACATTCTGTGCAGCATTGGGCCTCTTTTCTGTCTGACTGCCGTGTGAATGCAGCATTGGTGTAGTGGGGGATGTGCCGCGACAGCTAACTGCGGCACTGGGTCAAAGTGGGTGCCTCAGGCTGTGGCCGCGGCACTGGGTTAAATGACACGGAACACAAGCATAATTGCGTATAAGAATTACTTACCAATAGCCGAGGTTCTGCCTCAACGCAATCTAAATGCTCAACGGACATCTATCTTCCGCATGCTTGCACCAGCAATGGTACTTGATTCAATCCGACTCAACAACCCTATACTCTGCATTCCTCCAAATGCTATAATTCTTCACTGTAGTCTGAACCGCTTCCCAGTTAAGGATCCAATGGCCGACTCGGAGCTCTGCACCACCATCCGTATTATAATCGTTGCCCATCCCTGCTTTCAACAGATCAACACTCGCCCCTTCATCTAGGTGAAACTGCTGAAACAAGCAGGGCATATCCGCTAAACGTGGAATTGGAGGCAGTGCAGGAAGGATGTAACGAGGATGTCCAGTTGCTGAGGTATCTAGGATACGCTCACCACCTTCTTGACAGTCAGACGAAGATCCAAAACTTGCAGCATAATCCGAATCAGACTTTGAATTATCCATTTCCATTTCCGCATCCGACACCAAGGGTTCGGCAATGCAAACTAGTGCCGCTGCAACAGGCGAGCCACATGGGCTGCCAGCTTCACCAACCTCAACCAAAAAATCCATGACATATTGGGGCATCAATCTGCGGTGACATCCGAAAGTGACACGGACATTTTCAACATTAAATAACCATACCAACAAATGCACGAATCTACCCCTTAGGCTGCAGCTATAAGAAGCGATATTCGACTTTCCGTATCTCCCTAAATCCGCCTCCTAGGTTGTACAAGAAGACTTGTACTAGCTCCGACATGGTGCTTATATCCGCATGCTGGAACACCACAGGTGAGTCAATTGGAACCAGTTCCCATCCTAACGCTCATGTATGACAGTATTCGGGTGCAACCGGATAATCAAAGGTTGATCCATAAAAAAAAAAAAAAAGAGAAAAGAAGAAGAATTGGGTGAATGTTTGGAGTGAAATGGCAAGCTACCAACCAGCTGGTTATATAGGCGTTAATGTGAACCAGTGCCGCAACCACTGTACACGGCTTAGTTCCCTACCAGTGCCGCGGCCACAGCCCGAGGCACCAACTTTGACCCAGTACCGCAGCCAGCTGTTGCGGCACACCCCAGCTACACCAATGCCGCACCCACGCGGCACTCACACGAATATATTGGCCTAATGTCGCACCCAGTGTCTGAAGCACTGCCTTATTTTTAGTCCCTCTGCCAATGCTAGCGACACTAGCACTACAAGAAAGGCGGGACTTAGTGGCGGTTTTTTTGTTATTTTGCGGCGCCTTTTGGCCACCGCGAAACGGTTTTGCGACGGTTATAACGGCATTGCTGAACCGTTTTTGCGGTCGCTTTTCACAACTACTGGAATAACGGCTGCGAAAAACAAAATACGGTGGCGGTGCGTTTTGCGGCGGTTTAAGAACCGCCGTTAAATGGCACTGGTTGAAAACAAGCTGATTTTTATTAAACTGGTTATAAATCAGCGGCTCAAACTCGTGAACCGCGTTCTTCCCTGCTGCACCAGCACAGTGTTGTTGCATCACGCTAGGAAGCTCCTTCTCTTTATAATTAATTCTGAAAGTTCCTTGGAATATTTTCAAACCAAGGACCAAGGATAGTTCAAGCTCTTTCAACATGTCTTCCACCCCACCAAGCCAACCAACCGTTCAATACATATAATTCTATTAATTATATATATAGAAGTTTGTATAATATGCAAGTAGTGCATTATTTTGAATGATTTAAATTAAATTATTGATATTTTTATTATAATGACTTTTTAAATTGTGGTTTATATTATATCTATTATTTATGAAATATATTTTATTAACAGTAAAAACTGAAGTTATCACTTTTTAATTAATTAGATTTGAATGATGTGAAATATTATTTTATCGTTTAAATGTTCCTTATTATAATTTTTAACTAAATTAAAATCTAAGTTAAAAATGTTAAATAATCAAAAATACATTTTTGTGGTTGTTCAGATCTTAACCGCCACTATATCCCTGTCATTTATCGCTTCGCGGCGGCTTCTGCATCAATCGCCACTAAATGTGATAAACCGCCGCAAAATCCGTCAGCGGGTTATTCAACCGTCGCTATTAAGCCGCCGCTAATAGCCGGATTTTTTGTAGCGTAGGTACATGACACAAAAACGTAAATTTACATAATTTTATTTAAATGGGTAAATATTGTATAATTATTATTATTTATTTAAAAAAAAATCCTATATATGTTCCATGACTATAAGAAGTAATCCGATCTCTCACGTCTTGAACACCATCCAACTATTTTTTATTATAAAATTATTTTGTAGCTTTCAATTTTTTTTCTTTTTGGAGAATTTAAGTGTTTTTGGTTAGAAACTTCGTACTTTTTTAGTGTCTTAGATACTTAGAATTTAATATTTAATTAATACTTTAAAAAATTAACGGATGTTAGCTGAAGAAAAAAAAAAAGTTAACTCACGGATTAAACATGACAACTACAATACAAACAATTATTTAGCGTGCGTGATGCAACCTAAGTAAAATTAATTAGATTTACATGGAAAGTTACTTGACCATTACATTTTAGATTTGGTTTACATTTCAAACTTCACCTCTCATCGGGCCGCCGCCAGCTTCTTTGTGCCTCTGTGTGTTGTCCCCTTGCCATTGCCTTACTCTATTTTGTTTCCCGTCGTTCTACCGCCACCCCTATCTCTGCCTTCACCGTGCTTCTGTTGCCGTACTATTCCCCACACCGTTGCGTCACTTGCTGCATCATCGTCGTGCTACCGCCGTACCCTGCTTCATCTTCCTCACCTTACCTCTACCTGTGATTGGTACTGGGTTCTTCCTCGCTTGACCAACTTTTTTTTTCTTCAAATTATTTCTTGTTTATTTTGTGACTAGTATTGGATTATTGTTTCAAATTATTCCTTGATGCTTTCTGATTGTAATTAAATTTGTTCTTTGTTACATAATCCATTATTAAATCAAATAAATTATCCATTACAATGAATTTATTTATCTGATAATCATCATCACAATATAATATTCTTTGTTTCCCACTATGATCTAATTTGTTAGCATGTTATAATTTCCATACTCATTTGTGTGAAGCGTATATACACTACAACACCGTTTAATTATACCGACGGCCATACCGACGGCTAATAATACCGACGGCCAAACCGTCGGTAAAAGTCCGTAGGTATTTATTCCGTCGGTAATTATTACCGACGGCCCCGATTAATCGTCAGTAATATTATTTTAATTATACCGTCGGCATAACCGTCGGTAATTATACCGTCCATTTTTTAAAATTATTTATATATTACCGACGGTGTAGCCGTCGGTAATAATAAAAAAATTTAATTTTTTTCCTCATATTACCGACGGCCTGGCCGTCGGTAAATATGTAATTTTATTTTTTTTATTTTGTTGTGAAGCTCCTTATGAATCTAATTTAAATTGAAGCAATATAAAACAAAGCGTATTGAATAAAAAAAAAGGTTTATCAATAAATGCGAATACGAATAAAAAATAATATCAGAATGTCAGACGAATACAGTCGAAAATGAAATAAAAAATGTCAAACATAGTCTGGGTCATCATCGGCATCGGGGGAGCCAGTACCCGGGGCATCAGTCTACGGTGGTGGGGGCGGTGGTGGCGGTGGAGGGAAGTCTGGCAACGGTGCAGAGGTCAATCCGCCGCTCCGCATCTGCGTGAGGAGGTTGTACATGTCCACGTACGCCTTCCGAAACTCGGAGACCTCCTGAGACTGGGTCTGCACAGTAGACTCCAGGGCAGCAACCCTCCGAGCATTAGCCTCTGCCTGCTGTGAAATCTCCCTATTAAGCAAGACAACCCTCTCTCTAAGTCGGGAGGTCCACTACTAGTGTCGGCGTCCTCATCATCCGGAAACAGCGGAGGGTGCTGATGGGAGGGAACCACACCTATGCCGTAGATCTGCCCCTCTTGCGGCCTCCTGCAAAGCGAGTCCACAGCGCAGCCTCGTCTATTGGAGGGGGCTCTGGACATCCAGCCTCCATGAGAGCCTGACGCTCAGCCTGCAGCCTCTTCAGCTCGGCTAGGAAGGCCTCCTGAAAAAAGATGTGATTAGTACGTGCGACACATGAGTAAGACAATATAAACGAAATCTTATGAAACCTGAAACTTACATTGACGTCCGCTGATCGCTTGTCGACCCACAACTGATCCTCCTTCCTCGTGTGGATCCTCGCAAACACCTCACTATGTGTGGGTGTGCGGCCCAGCTCCGCCGTCTGTTATTAACAATAACGTTTACACAAGGCAGCAAATGAAAATAAATAAGGAAAACAGAAAGAAAACATGATATATGCACTACAGATAAACACACTAACGTACCATCTTGTCTCTAGTGGCCTCGTACGTGGTAGAGCCCACCGTATGAAGTGATCCACCCGTCGAGGACGCCATGTTCTGCTTGTTGACCTCCTTGAGCTTCTTGAAGTCTTCCTGCCTCCAAAACTCGACCAGCTGGTCCCACAGGTCATCTCGTATCCACGGGTGAGGTGCTCCCTTGTTGCGAATCTCGTGAAACAGGTCACGGAGTCTCTTGGCGGCTCTCTGCCGCCAAGAGGAATAGATCCTGCCCTCATACCCGTGCTGTAAGCGAAAGAAAGACTGAAGACGAAACGAGAGTCGTTAAAGCATTACAAATCCGTGCCCAAGTATTTAAAGCTGAAAACGAAAAAGTAACAAGTTTAGAATCTTACCCTCCAACGGTCCCACCAAAAATGGACCATCTCATCACTGGCCATACTGAACTGGGGCACAACTTTCTGTAGTAATTGTAGAAGACCCAGGAGATCTTGGTTGTGCCCTTCCGTACCTTATTCCAACTGTTTCATTTATTTTAAGACAGTATACACAGTAAATAAAATGAAT
>JASCZI010060835.1:22350-37321 GCA_036250425.1 Stylosanthes scabra
TCGGCAGTAATGAACCTTTATCCCTGAAATTCAGCGACATTACAACATTGGCCAAACACATAATGCTCCAAAAATGGGGGTATACAACATAAATACAAAAACTGAACCTAGAAAAAAAACTAAACCGATTAAATCAAAGAGAAACTTACCACGAACACAATGGCGGAGATGGAACTGCGAATGGAAGTATGAGGTGGGAGAAAATGAGGCTGGAAGTGGTGGTGGCGGCGGTTTGAGAGAGAGAGAGAGGGAAGAAGAAGCTGCTGCGCAGCAATGGGGAAGAAGAAGGGACGACGCGTTTTTGTATTCTGTCTTATATTACCGACAGCTAAGCCGTCGATAATATTATCACCAACGCCTGCGAAACGCGGCGTTTCATTAATCCAAAAAAGCGCTGCGTACCGACGGCTCAGCCGTCGGTAATATTGACGAGCCAAATTCAAATTTTCCCGCCACGATAATATTACCGACGGCTAAGCCGTCGCTATCATTACCGACGGCTAAGCCGTCGCTAAAAGCCACAACACCTCCACTTCTGACGACGGCGGCCACATCGACGGGCCGTCGGTATTATTCAGCCGTCGTGGCGCCGTTTGGCGCGAAATAATTTTATATATTACCGACGGTTGAGCCGTCGATACGCAGCGCCAATTTTCCCTCAAGTTTAGCCATAATTTTACCGACGGCTCTATTACTTATACCGACGGCTGAGGCGTCGATACACTCCGTGCTCCTTGGCCGTCGGTAATAGCCATCGGTATAGAGCTGCAATGTAGTAGTGATAGTGGGCTTTATAATTTATACTTTTATTTGTTTGAGATGGGTTTAACGGTTTAATCAGTGACCCAATAGATTGACCAATTCAGTGACATTCTTACAACTATGATTTCATGTGCCTTACAATCTTTCAAAGAAAATTTCACACTCTATCCATTTGCATATAAAATATCAATTACGAAGTTAAAATATAAAATACATGTTAAAAATGTATAAAATAATATATAAAATAACACGTATGAATCGAGAAATTAGTTCCTAGTAAAATCAATCAATAAATTAGTCTATAATAACGAATGAAATATTAGGTGAATAAATATTTTTATAATTTAGTCTACAATCAAGCCCTATTACAGTTTAACATGGGATTGTTAGAGTTTCTGTCTTCCGTTAGGATTTCTCAAAAAGTGGTGTAATAAGGTTTCTATATTCTATTAGGGTTTCTTCTTAATGGAGTTCTTGCGTCGTCATGAACAATGTTTGCTTTCTTTCTTTTTCTCAATCTTCTTTTCTTGATATAAAACTTGAAATGGTGAAGGATGTCAGCTGTTCAATGGCACCTCAAGCTCTATGAGACTCCTCTCGTGAAACTGTTGGAGTTTGAGAAGACCCCTGACAAACCACAACCTCAAAGGGATGTGTCAATCCCACTTCCTCGAGTTGATTTTACTATGTGAAACTAAAAACCAAACTCGTATTGTTGAGTAGAAATTCAAATCTTGTGGCTATAACAGTTTCACTTTTGTTGATCCTAAGGCTTATCTGGAGGAATTGCGTTTGCATAGAAATAATTTCCTGTTTACATGCCTCTGCCAGTGCTTATAAAATGCTCGAAATCTTGAAATTTTTGAAGTCCAAAAGTCGTTTTCCCTATTCATAATCAAATTGGCCTTCAAGATTCATCGAGAAATGTACTCATTGCAAACTCTTTTCCTCGTTGTGATTTTGATCGATTCACATTTAGAAAATCCTCAATTTCTTTTATATATCCTTCATTTGGATTATGTATCTCTTTCATTTGAAGAAATATAATTACGTGTCTTTGAAAAACAATTCTTATTATATTTTAATAATGACCATCCTATTCACCTCAACTCTCATATTACTAGATACATGATATTAATTTGGTTAAATTTGATCACAATAAAATTTGATCATGTAACATTGCTCTAAAGTAGTTAGGTCTAACTTGTCGTGTGAGCATTATCTTCGCATGTTAGCATTAAGTTAACTCTATGTGTCACCATTTTAAGAAATTAAAATAGAAATCTTTTAAATATATAGGGACCAAATCTTTTAAGTGACCTACACAGTGAGTCGCTTTTCCTCTCTTTTATTTTATATATCTTTTATACCTAGTCATAATTTAGAGTTATTATATTTAATTTAATATTTATAATTTCATATAAATATTATTTATAATTATATATTTATAACATCTAATATTATGCATTTAATTCAATAATAATTTATAAATAAAAATCAAAATCAAAATAAAAAAATTATAACTACCTATAACTATTATGGCTACCAAACTTTTCCAACCTTTAATTTGGAATTGGAATTTAGCTCAATAGCACTTTTGCCTTTACGCCTATATATACATTTGGAATTTCCTCTTTCAGCAAACCTCATCAACAATTTTTCGCTCATTATTCTTTTGTTTCATATATATCCATGGAATTTCAGATTCATCACTTGCTAGCCCTTTTCTCCTTGTTCCTCTTTATCATCATTGCCTTACTCAAACAAAGGAACAACGCCAAGAAAACTCACACAATTCCAAATATACCCCCATCACCATGGAAGCTACCTATCATAGGAAACATGCTCAACCTTGTTGGTTCAATACCACATAGAAAACTAAGAGACTTAGCACAAAAATATGGACCTTTGATCTATCTTCAACTCGGTGAAATCTTCTTTGTTGTTGTTTCTTCACCGGAGTATGCTAGAGAGATAATGAAAACCCATGATGTGAATTTCGCATCACGGCCTTACTCTCTAGCATCGGACGTGGTTTTATATGGTTTTATAGACATTGCTTTTTCGCCTTATGGTGAATACTGGAGACTACTCCGTAAGATATGCTCTATGGAGCTTTTAAGTCCGAAACGCGTGCAATCACATTGGCCAATCAAAGAGAAAGAGGTCAACAACCTTGTCAAACGGATCGCTTCCGAAGAAGGATCGTTTTCAATCTTAGCCAAGCAATTGTATCAATGATGTTTTCCATTACTTCGATGGCGGCGTTTGGCAAGAAGTACAAAGAACAAGAAGAGTTCATTAAAGTTGTTAGAGAGGTTTTGAAGCTGGCCGGTGGTTTTTACATTGGAGACTTGTTTCCATCGGCAAAATGGATTCAGAACCTAAGTGGGATTAGGCCTAAGCTTGAGGATTTGCATAGAAGAGTTGATAGGGTTCTAGAGATCATCATCAATGACCATAGACAATCAAGAACTAATAAAGAAGTGGAGGATCTTGTTGATGTTCTATTGAAATTTGAGGGGAGTAGTAGTGATGTGGATCTTCGCTTAACCAACGACAATATCAAGGCTATGATATTTGTAAGTATATTCACTTTCTTGTATTAGAGAATCTATCTTTGGTTGATGGAGTATGCTACATTGAAGAGTTAAAATGATAAATAGATGAAAATTCACTTTCATAAATAAATAAATATTTATATAAAAATATATTATTTTATTTTTATTAATTTTTTTCAAATAAATATATACACATCTTTTTATCCTATTCCCTTTTAAACCATTTCATGATAAAATTATTCTACTTGGTTTATAACTTTTTGTGCTAGTGTGTTTGTTTTAGGTAGGTGTCGTTATCCGAAGAACCAAATTTGGAAGTAGATTAAGTAATGAAAGTAGACATCGTTTTTTGTTTTTGTCTTTTTTCTTTTAAGAACCTATCATACTTTTGACTTGTATAAAAAGATGTTTAAAGATACAACAAAACCTTTCAATGTTATTATATTACATATAAATTCTAAAATTATAATCTTATTGTTAAACGAAAAACAACTAACTTTGAGTTCTTAAGGTCATATATTTTCTTACTATTTAGAAATACTTTTTTTTTTTAATTTATAATCTGTAGTACATTCAAATCTTACGCATATATTTTAGTCTTTTTTTTCCAACATTAATAGACTAAATATGTATTCTAACTAGTCATTTTTAAACTAATCGTATTAAGAGGTTAATAAGGACTTTTACAAACTAAATTAAGTATTTCGTCTTTTTAAAATAAAAATAAATTAATAAATAATTTATAATTTATAATACAATCAAATCATCTTAGTTGATCTTATAGAAATATTTTAATCATTTTAAAATAATAACAGAACAAAATTTGACTCTTATTTTCAAATACTGGTATATTATCTTAGGCTTCATTATCCAAATCTTTTGGATTATGTAACTAGTCATCCTTTATTAATTCAATGTGGTAATAATTATATTATATTCTTCAGTAAGCTAGGATGATAATAAAGATATATTTGCATAGCCTAAATAACTACTTAACTAGCCATCAATCTAATTAGATTTTACATATTTATGTATAACACAAGCAATTCTTATTACATGGCCATGTTCCTCTCTTCGCATGTTAGATAAACAAATCCTGATAAATTACAAAAATGTTTTTGACTGAATAGAAAAATGTCCCAAACAAATATAAAATTATTTCATTTTATATTTTTTTAATTATTGTTAAAATAATTATACACGTGATTATTGACCTCTTTAATATGAAATTTGGGATGTTAAGTAATATAATTTTAAGTTATTTTCACTAGCTAACGTGAAAACTGAGTAACATTTAATTTGGATTATTATTGACGAAGTGCTTGATCCAATTCATTAATTGACTAATGTTATTTTTGGTAAAATTTGGTTGTCATAGATTTTTAAATTATATATAGCTATAATATTCTTATTTTGGCTTTTATTTTCATTTATTAATTGTTATTGAATTAAATGCATAATATTAAATATTATAAATATATAATTATAAATGTTATTTACATGCAACCTTATCATTGATTTTTTTTTTCTCACCTCCTAGGATGTCTTCACCGGCGGAAGTGACACAGCAGCCACTACCATTAATTGGGCAATGGCTGAGATGATGAAGAATCCAAAAATATTGAAGAAAGCAGAAGCTGAAGTGAGAGAGGTATTAGATAGAAGAACAACAGGATCAAAGGTTGATGAAACATGCATTGAAGAAATGAAATACTTGAAAGCAGTCATCAAAGAGACGCTGAGATTACACCCTCCCGGCCCTCTCTTGATTCCGCGGGAATGCGGACGAGCGTGCGAAATCCATGGATATCACATACCAGCCAAAAGCAAGATCATAATCAATGCATGGGCGATCGCAAGAGATCCGAACTACTGGACCGAACCAGAGAGGTTTTATCCCGAGAGATTTGTTGATAGCACAATCGATTTCAAAGGGAATAATTTCGAGTTCATTCCGTTTGGTGCTGGACGAAGAATCTGCCCTGGAATGCACTATGGTGTTGCAAGTGTTTAGTTGATTCTTGCATTGTTGTTGTATCATTTTGATTGGAAGCTTCCTAGTGGGATCAAAAGTGAGGATTTGGATATGTCTGAATTGTTTGGAGTAACTGTTGTTAAAAAATCTGACTTGTTCTTGGTTCCTATGGTTGCTCGTTCTGTTGCGTGATATAATTGCATCATGAATAATATACGCGCAAGAAAATAAATTATATGTAATGTAATAAGTTGAATTTTCCAGAAACATTTGCCCATATATGATTATTGATTACTATTGAATAGGTTTGATGTGTGAAATGTAGCAAGTTATTAATGGCATCATGAAAGACATTGAATCAAGTTGTCAAATAAGAATTACAATGTGAAATTAGTCAAATTACATATGATCATAGATTTTCAGTGGCTACGTACAATCTTATTTTGTCAAATACATGCATGTTAGATATGAAAAAAATTCAATCATCTGCTTTATAAAAGGAACGAAGAACTCATTTAAAGCTGAAAATCATCTAAAGAAAATCCCATTAAGATCCATGTTCATCCATTTTTACATATAAAACATAATAATAACACTTGGAGAAGGGTTAGTGTAAATTATATGTAGTGTAACAAGTTTGAATTTTGGAGCAATATTTGGCTATTTGCCAATATATGATTACTGTTGAATAAGTTTGGATGTATGAAATGTTGCAAGTTATTAATTTTGTTTTGAGAAAATTATTCAGCTTCTCTCCCATGAAATATGTCTAAATAACACTCCTCTCCCCTCTATTTCTAAAATAACAACTTCCTTTCTCTCTAAAAATTAAATAACATACACTTTGGACCATTTAATTAAAAAAAAAGTTTATGTAGCCAACAATGTTGGTAACCCATAGTAGTCAATATCTTTCTTCCCTCTTTTCTCCTTTTTTAACTCCATCATCTTCCTAATTAAGCTTATTGGCTCCCTAGCGTCTCCGTAGCATTACTCTTAATTAAAATACTCTTTAACAATCATTATAAATATATAATAATAGTATTATAATGAGTTTTATTTATTTTTATATTATTATTTTTATTATGATAATAAGTTAAGATTTTTTATTTTTTTAAATAAAAAAATTCGATATTTACAAAAATGCACGCTAAGAGTTATAAATAGGTTCATTTGTAATTTATAAATATCAAATTTTTTTGTAAATATCAATTTTTTTTATTTAAAAAAATAAAAAATCCTAATAAATTCATTCAATAAATATAATTATAAATATATAATAATAATATTGTAATGAGTTTTGTTTATTTTTATATTATTATTTTAATTAAATGGACTAAAATGTATGTTATTTAGTTCTTAGAGAAAAGGGAAAGTAGATATTTCAGAAATAGAGGGAAGGGAATTGTCATTTAGACATCTCCTAGTGGAGTGGAGCAAAATTTTTTTTTGTTTGTTAACAAACTAAAACCCTGCTCACAAGCTCCAAACATGGACGCTTCAAAACATAATAAAATCAAGGCAACGACTCCCATAAAGATTAAAAATCATCTTTTCACGAAGACAATTTACCAACCAATAATCAAAACAATTTTTTTATAATTATATACAACTAAGCATTTTAACTAACCAAGTCCAACCAAGCTTCTCTCCTCCACGCGCCTTTTTTCCATTTTTATTAGCACTTTTTTTCTTCTCCTCTGCACAGGAAGAAGACGACAACAATGACGGCAACGATGACAGCAGCAACGACGGCGACAACAGCGACGATGATGACAATGATGAGGAGAAGAACGACGACGATCATGATGTCATTGACAAGGAAAAAGAAAGATAATACAGTGAAGAAAAAGGAAGAGGAAGAACATGAACAAAACAGAGGAGGATGAGGAGGAGAAGAAGATGATGATAATGAAGAAGAAGTAGTAGAAGAAGAAGAAGATGATGATAATGATGATGATAACAATATTGAAATTGGAGAAGAATAGGAAGAAAAAAAAATAGAGGAGGAGGAGGAGGAGGAATGCAGAAAAGAGGAAGAAGAAGAAGGAAGAAGAATAGGAGGAGGAGGAAGAAGAAGAAAAAAAAAAGAAAATCCGTTTCTATTTACATGAAAATCTGTTTCTGTTTTTCATGAAAATCCATTTATGTTTTTGTGAAAATTCAATTCAATTTTTATATAAAAATCTGTTTCTGTTTTATATTAAAATCCGTTTTTGCTTTATATGAAAATTCGTTTCTGATTTCGTGAAAGAAAAAACAAGCTCTGGAGCATCAAGACCACGCCTAGGCGTGAAAACATCACCTAAAGTCACGCCTAGGAATGAAAAACATCACCCTGGAGCTAAACAAGACCACACCTAGACGTGGGTTCATCACCAAAACCACACCTAGGCGTGAGAAGAGCACGCCCTGGAAAGACCAAAACCATGCCTATTGAAGGAGGAAGAAGAAGAAAATAAAATAAAATCCGTTTCTAATTTTTTTCAAAATCTGTTTCTATTTTTCATGAAAATCTGCTTATGTTTTCGTGAAAATCCGTTACTGTCATTCTTCAAAATCCGTTTATGCTTTTGATGAAAATTCAATTTTATTTTCGTGAAAATCCAATTCAGTGTTTATATGAAAATCCATTTATGTTTTTCTTCAAAATCCGTTTCTGTTTTATATGAAAATCCGTTTCTTTTTTTTCATGAAAACCAGTTTCTATTTTTCATGAAAATCTAATTCATGAAGAAGAAGAACATCATCAACAGCAATAACATGAACAACAGCAGCAGCAACAACAACAACAACAATAACGTAACAATGGAGGAGGAGGAGGAAGAGGAGGAGATGGATGAAGAAAAAGAAGTGGATGACGAAGAGGAAGAAGAAGAGATGATGATGACAATGATGGCTGCAGCGATGGCAACTGTGGCAACAACAGTTGCAACACCATAACAGAGGAGGAGGAGAAGGAGGAGAAAAAGAAGAAGAAGAAGAAGGACGCTCCATTGGCCGTTTCTATCGTGGTTGAATTTTGGGGAGAGTGAACGCGTGCCAATGGGTGAGAGTGCGAAAAAAATACTTGGTTGGGTTTCGTTAGGTTAAATGCTTGGATTTATAGTGAGATTGAATTTTTTTTTTTTTATATGAAGATAATTTTAAAATCGGCATGATATTATTCACTTAAAATAAAAAACACAGCAGGAAAGATAATCCACAATCTAAGAGTGCGTATGGTTTGTATTTTCATTTTCTGTTTTCATTTTCATTTTCAGTGTTTTTTGTTTTCTGAATTTTATGAAGAAGAAAGTGAAAACAATAAAATTTAATTTTCTGCTGGTTTCACTTTTTTCTTCACAAAATAAAAAAAAAATAAAAAACACTAAAAATAAAAACGCAACCAAACGCATCCTAAAACATAATTTCGTTTTGTGGCAGAGCTGAGCATAACAATTTTAATATAATTAAGACACCTTTCTTAAAATGTTGCAAGTTATTAATAGGAATGGAGAAATTCGCGAATTCACTGTTTTGCTTTGTATTTATTTTAAGCTTTAAAATTAAATTAAGTTTGCAACATTTTTATATGATTAGTTGCATGTTTATCATTGTTTCAAATCATTATTGATTATACTTCAAACCTATGATAAGACTAATTTAATTGATATCTTTTTCCTTCTTATTTGGTAAATCCACTTAAAAATTAAGTATTTAAAATAGAAAGACTACTTTTATCTATTTAACCTGTGATCACTTTGTATGCATTTTGGATAGCCAAAAGTATATCTGTATGTTGTTATTTAAATACCAATCTAGCGATCAATCTTGAAGAGGTCTGAATTACTTTTTGTGTCCAAAACAATTTCGATTCTCGACTATACTTATTATATATTTCTTATTTATGGATCGGAGAGAGGGAGATAATGGGCATGGATGTAAAAAGATGTCATGGTTTAAATTTTGATAGAGTTTATTAAAAATAAATAAACTTGATAGAGTTTCAAAAATTGAATTCTATGAATTTTTTCTCTCAAACATAGGTTGCAAAAAATTAAATACGGTTATAGGCTAAAGGTTATTCACATAAAGAGAGAACGAATATGACATCATATATTTCAAAATTGGTTAATTTAAAAAACATTTGAAAACCAATGGTGTTGATATAGCATATGTGTCATTGCCTTATGGCGATTCAGACCCTATCTCACCATCATCTATTTGGAGAGATTTGAGAGACATAATAAACATGCATTATGGTTGCGTTTCGTTAGGATGCGAGACATGAAGATATTGATGGATACAGTAATATACGTCTATTGTTTATTTGTTGATTCACAAAATTTTGATGGATATGGTGACACATAAATACTCACAAAATACATGTATTTTATGTCTCTCCAAATAATTGTGACACTGAGACACACTTGGTAAGACACAGAATTTTCCATTCTTGTCCTCACTATTTTTTGAGAATTATTTCAATATTGGCCGGCCTTTACCCTCTCATTACCACTTCCTTCTTCAGCTTCACTCAGTCTCACACCCCCCTACTCCCTCCACCACCTCCCTCTATCTCACTTCCTCACTGTTGCCTCGCCGCTTCCGCCACCACCCTTCTTTCCATGTCCTCTCCGTCTCACTCTCCACCACTCATCCTCTTCGCGTCGTTTTCATTAATGCGTTCAACAAATCTGCCACCTTCTTCACTGTCGTCCAGATCCGCTGCATCGTTTCGGATTTATTTCGCTCTCTCTGTAACCTCCATCTTCTCTTTCTGTTTCACTGAGCTCCCTCTCTACTAGTTATCCCTTTGTCGCGTTCTCTCTCTTTAGATTATCTTTATCTCCTCACAAACATACACCGCCGCGACGACGATAGCGTCCTTCGCTAGCTACCTCTTCTTCTTCCTGTATTTTAGATTTTTTAAAAGAAAATTAAAATATTGAAGTTCTGAAGTGATGAATGAATAAAAGTTGATGCTGTAGCGGTGGCTTCATCTTCTTCTCTTTTATAGATTTTTTTTAAAAAAAATGAAAAAACTGGATTGCTGAAGTGATGAATGAGTAAAAGTTGATGATGGTAGATTGGTAGTGGTGCTGGTGTTGATAGAAAGTTATAGTGATCTATTTGATGATAGGATAATAATAAAATTGACATTTTATTTCTTATTATTATGTCTTGTACGTTATTATCAAACAGGATGGAAATTTTGTGTGTTTTGTATTTTCTATCTTCTGTGTATTCGTGTCTATGTCCATGTGATTTTAAGACACCAATTAAACGCAGCTTAGTTAAACCGTGCAAAGATATGTAGATCGAGAAGATTAATCATCTCATTTAAACTTTTGACACTTGGACAATCTCCTGGTAGACTATCCAAAATTTCTATTTTAATATTTCATTCATTTCACATAATTTACCATTTTTTTTTTTCGAATTATTTGTTCATTTTATATTTCAAGGTGTAATTAATTAAAATTTTTTATTTTACACTTTCATAATTTCAATAACTAATTAAACAATCTTTAATGCACCTCCACCCTAACTAATTAAATTCATTTTAATATTTATTAAATGGGGAGAAATAAAAAATTTAGTACATTAACAATAAAGATATTATTGTAATTTTAATCTTATTTTTTAGACTTTTAATACAATTTAATAATTACTTTAATTAGTGTGCTAGAATGAAATCGGACAATTAAAATGAAATGGATGGAGCAAATAATTTTTTTTTTTTTTTTGATTTCCTAAGATAACCCCAACCCGATAGGTTGAGAACTAATCTTTCGCAGATCTGAGCTCTATTTAATAGTTTGCCGCTGGTTAATGAATATCTACATGCACAAAACATGTTTTAAATCCCCGACACTTGCTTAACCGGACTAATAGACTAACTATTAAACCAACCCAAATTAGTTGAGTTCATAGATAGATTGATAAACTAGTAGCGGTAGAGACCTACATGAAGGTAGATATATAAGACACGTGGTTATGATCTATGAGCAAAAAGACACACAAAAACACAGGTAACTTATATGGATAACTCTTTGGGGCCAATAGCAGGTTGGAACCAACAGCAACCAACGATCCTTTCTCGACACAACGCCAGCCTCTCCTTCATCACCGCCATTGTTGTCTCTTCATCTTCCTCTCAATCATCGTGCCACCACCGCCACTTCTTCTTCTTCTTCTTCCTCCCACGAGACACAATGCTGACCACCTCTCTTTCTGCCGCGTCTATGTCAGAATCGCCGCCACCCCTGTCTCCTCTTCTTCTTCTTGCTCTTCTGTAGCTAGGGTTCAGCATTTTGAACGCTTCAATGGCTTCAAGATAGAGTTTCTAGATCTGGAACGCTTCAATAGCTTTGGGAGTTTTAGAGTTTTCAAAGGCATCTCTTCTTCTTCTTCTTCTTGTGTGTTGTTGTGTTGTGGTTGTGGTGGTGCTGGTGGTGGTGAGGTGATGGTACTTGTTGTTATTGTTGTTCTGGTGGTGGTGGTGATGGTGATGCTGCAGTTGGTGATGGTGGCGATGACGGATGATAATTGTATTCTGTTTTTATGATAAGTTAAATCTTTTTCGGATGATAATTGTGTTGGTGAGAATTTAGAATTTACGGTTACGAATGATAATTGTATTCTGTTTCAGATGATAATTTCTATCTGTTTTAGATGATAACTTTTTTTAGTTTCAGATGATAACTTTAGTTAGTTTTAGATGATAACTCCTAATTGAATTTATTGGCTCTTTAATGGCTTTCTAATATTGGTTCCATAGCATTGTTCAACTTATATTTACACATATTTTACAATCAAGTCCAACTAACTTAATTATTTTTATTATAGATAGAACATCATTTTAATGTCAAATATAGAAGATTATTTATGTATTATTTTTTGTGCTATTTAATATTGAAATTATTTTTTATTTAATATAAAAATTAATGACTTTTTTAGATTTAGTTTAATAAAATAAGTGTGTATTTAACATTATGGTATAACTTATATATGGAGCACTTTTAACCTTTTTTTTTATGAGACTAAAATGGCTTAGCTAAGATGAACAACGATGATGGCAAAGTTATGTTGCACGGATACGGTACCTGCTGTACTAGATATGGATATGGGTATGGAATACGAAAATTTAAAAAAGAAAATACGAGTACATAAGTATATATATAAAAAAGGAAAATGTATGTTAGATAACCATCAATTTTAATATATTTTAATTATCACTCTTATTCATCAACTATCTTTAGATTATAGTTTAACATTATATAATAACACTTTAAATTATACATAATAGTTAAATGATGGCTAAAACAAATTAAAATTAATGATTATGTAGCATTTCTCTATAAAAATAAGTAGATTTTATAAATTTTAAGGGATAAATAAAATATTTTAACTAATAAAATATATTTTATATCTAATTAATAATTATTTATTTATAAATAAATATTTAAATAATTAATTTAACGTATTAAAACTTATATTTAAATGATTTTAAATATGAAAAAAAGTAAAAAACTAAAAAAATTAACTCAAAATAATGTAATTTTGAATTAATTCAAATAAAAAATATGTTCCGCCGTATTCGATCGTACCCGAAATCGTACTCAAAAGATACCTAAAAGATTTTTTTTATATAGTGCGTACCCAAACACACCCGTATACTTTCCAAAAACGCCAATACTCACATGCAGAGTATGTAGTATGTATTTTGTTCACTCTTACACTATATTAGAGTTATTACCTTCCAAAAAAATCACTTACCCGTGCAACAGGGTGGGAAAGGGAGAAAAAAGAGAGTTATGCGTGCCACACTTATGTTACCATGAGTCAACCTCAATGCCAATGGCATGCACAAGTCAACCCGTTATTAGAGGTGAGTATGACATGGGTAGTCTAATTATCCGATTAAAATCAAATTAATTCAATTATATTAATTTTATATTCGATGGGTAATTGAGTAAAATTGGGTCAGATCTGAACTAATCTGATTTTAATCAATTCGTGTATTAGTTTTGATGTCAAGATACCCAAACCAATCTGATTACCTAATTAAGTTTATATTAATTTAAAAAATAATAATATATATACAATTTTATTTTTCCTAATTTAAATTATTATATTTATAGTCACAAAAAAATTTATTATATTTATTAAAATATAAATTTGATAATATATTATCTTTTTATTAAATTTTTATTATTATTTACACAAACAATTTTATCATATTTCTCTAATTTTTCTAAAATTTTATTTTTAATCGGGTATTCAATTACCCAAACCAATCCAACCCGGATTTAATTGGTTTGATTTAATTCAGATTTACTTTTTAAAAATCTCAAATCCAAACCAACTCAAACCAATTAAAATTTAATCGGTTCGATTCCTATTTTTCTCGAAATCCAAACTAATCAAATCCGTGCTCATCCTTACTAGTTAGAAAAAGATTAGGGAGCCAATACATTATAACCAATAAGGAGCCAACACATGGTTACAGATGATAGCTCATATAAATTTTGAATGATAACTTAATCTTGGATATATGAGTTACGAATGATAACTCATAAATTTTGGATGAGAACTTAATTATTGACTCCCTAATGACTTTCTAACGTTGGTTGCTTAGCATTATTGTACTAGATATTACAACAAAAATGAGTGAGAAAAATCCTTGGGAAAACGTTGTTGATGACAGTTAATATGATATATTAGATTGATGGGTTCTCATAATTTGAAGCACAATGCTAGTAGGTAGTTATTAGCATCAGCAGAACATGTGGCAAAACACAAATTTTCAGAACTAAGTGGGTTAAACTGAACTACAAAATAATACTCAAAAGTCCAAATTTTGTAAATAAAAATTATTATTTGAATGACTCTTTGCTCTTTGAAGAGTAGAAAATTAAAAAGGGAAGTTGGGCCTTTGATTGAAGTAGCACTTCTATTCAAAGTTGTCAACACTGCACAATGAAATGATGAATGAACATAGTTAATTATCATTAAACATATGCATGCAAGAAGGATAGTAAGCCAATAGAGTGAAATGTTTGTGTTTGTATTTAACTGTTGCTTCACTCAATTTTGCTGCTCCAGTCTCTTCCTACGCAATAATGTATCCAGTGTTATGAAATGATAATGATAGTAGATATATAAGTGTTGTATGTATGTTGAACTAAAAGCTCATAAGGAATTCAATAGCAAATATGCTAATTCTCTTATTCAGGATACATACAGGTTACAAGCACACCTATTTATAGGTAAAGCTTATAAGTTAATAATAATAAATTATTTATACAACATAATGATTGTTATCCCTGACTTGAATAAACTATTACCCACTAGCTAAACATTTACAGCTAATGTAATGGCCCTTTATGAGATATCACATGGGTCAATGGCGGTAGTATGACATCCATTATAATATTTTATAACACTCCTCCTTGGATGTCATTTAAGGATAAGACTGCCTCATTAAAATTTCGTCAGCAAAAACTCTGTGGGATAAAAATCTGATCAAAGAAAAAAGAGTATAGTCTCCCCCTGTTGACAGCATCACTTAAGATATCAGAATCGTCGCATTCCGATTTTGTGTACCAGCTTTTCAAAAGAAGGTGTGGGAAGCGATTTCGTAAATAAGTCCGCCAAATTATCGCTTGAGCGGATTTGCCGAACA
>JASCZI010060836.1:0-12261 GCA_036250425.1 Stylosanthes scabra
TATATATATATATATATATATATATATATATATATATATATATATATATATATATATATATATATATATATAACAAAATCTTTAATTTCTTGACATTTTTCCTAATTATATACTCAACGTCCTTTTAAAACTTGATCATCAACCTATATATATTAATCTCTACTATAGTCATTTACCCTTTTCTTTGGTCACAAAATACGAGTATATGTATAATTTAACTTGGTATTTTTTTCTCTCTTGTGACAAAGCTTGCACCGAGTTTTTCGAGGAAGACAATAGAACATAGATCATCATCTTACAGAAACAATGCGTTTAAAGTTCCCAAGCCTCTAACTGGATGTCCATCTGGAAAAGTACCAATTTATAAAAGGGTGCATACAAAGAATCATATGAAAAGAATAACTACTTCAAATTCGCAAATTGAAGATTTTGGTCAGTTGTCACAAGATTATCCTGGTCATCATGTAAGTACATACATCATCTATCTGATATCTTTAGTTAATTATATTCTTGTTTTTAAGAATGATGTTAATTAATTATACAAACATATTGTTAATCTGTCATTATATATTATATATTAAATTGAATTTATTATTTTAAAACTGTTGTGTGTTATGGTTTCAGTATGCCTCTGTTCAGACAACCACAACGGGTAAAACTTATTATGGAGCAAGTGCATCAATTAGTTTCTATAATCTTTCGCTAGGGGAGAACCAATATAGCTTGTCTCACATTTTTGTTCAAAGTGGTCCTTCTTCAGAACTTAATAGTATACAAGCTGGAATTGGTGTAAGTCATCAATCCTACCTCTTCATGTTTAATTTATATCAAAATAAATTATATATTTTGTTTTGTAAAATTCTTACTATTTAAAAAATTCAACTACGTCATGTGTATATAAAAAAGTAGCTACAATAATGTAACAACTTTATATTATTCCGATAATTAATTATTTAATTTAAAAATGTATAAATTAATATATATCTATATTTATTTTTTTAATGCACGCAACACTTTTGTTATAAATTATTCTCTATTATTATTTCCTATCTATGTTTTCTTTTAATCTAATAAAAAGTTAATCATTGATATATATCTACTAGTTTTATCCAAGTTTGTACAAAGATGGTGGTGGGCAAGGACGACTAAATGCTTACTGGACGGTAAGATCGATATATTCTTTTTCTTTACTTCCTCAGTATTCAAATAATTGCGGTTTTCAATTTGCTGAGCTGATTAACAAAGTTAAACATTAATTTTTCAACGAAAAAATAAGAGAAAAACTAAATAATCATTATTTTAATTTATTTTGGATATCATTTGTAACCATAAACTTTCAATATCTTTAATTTATAGTTTAACATCATACTTTTAACTAATATATTCTAATATGATGGATAAATGATGATTAAAATAAATTAAAATTGATAGTTATGTAGCATTTTTTAAAAAATAAATATGACAATTATTATTTCATACGAAGGAAGTATTACCATTATTATTTCAAAAAAACTTAAGTTACTGTTAATGAGTTAATGTTTGAGTAAATGGACAAAAATATACATAAAAAATTTTAAAATGAATAAAAATACACATAAAATATTCAAAAAGACAAAAGTATATTTTTATCCTTTGAAATCTTTGTATGTAATTCTTTCCACCCAAAATCTTTTCATGTATACTTTATCATTTACTCAAAATATATTAGTCTCAAAAAGTTATATATATGCACCTCAATTTGGTTGTTGACATTTGTGACTCACATTAGAACCATTATTGCTGTGTGAGATAGATTGAAGAAGTTACAATCCATCTTAGCATGATTATATGACTAAAATAAGGCTAGCGACTAACATACATAAGTCACATATATGTCAAGTTGAGAACCGAATTTAGTAAATTAAAATTTTAATTTAAAGACAAAATTAAGACTATAGTGTAATTTCAGGACTAATCTAGTTATTGACTCGATTGTTAATATATGAATGATTGTTAATTGTATACATACATGACATGTAGGCAGATAACTTTCAAAAGACTGAAT
Organism: Stylosanthes scabra; assembly: GCA_036250425.1. Classification (NCBI taxonomy): domain Eukaryota; kingdom Viridiplantae; phylum Streptophyta; class Magnoliopsida; order Fabales; family Fabaceae; genus Stylosanthes; species Stylosanthes scabra. The sequence continues at coordinate 2,045 of JASCZI010060836.1, forward strand.
GCTTTGATACTCAATGCCCAGGTTATGTCCAAATAGATCAAACATATTTCCTTGGAATGCCTCTTGCTCCTGCGTCTCAAATTGGAACTGAGCAAAACCATTATCTTCCTATCAAACTCTTCCGGGTAAAAAACAAAAATTGTATAAATTTATCATTAATTAGTTACTTTTTATACTAATTAACAATTTGTATATATTATTACATATATATAATGTAGGATGACATTGCTGGTGATTGGTGGCTTATTTAGTTGGTCTGGGCGATAATGGTGAGAATGTAAATGTTGGGTATTGGCCACATGTTTTATTTAATCACATAAGTGAGGGAGCAACGTTTGTTAGATATGGTGGCGAAACCTATGCTCCACCAGATTGTCAAAGTCCTCCAATGGGTAGTGGAAGACTGGCTGAAGAGAAGTTCAAGAATGCAGCATACGTGGCTCGAGCTATGATTGTGGATTCAGACTATAATGAAGATGATATTCAAATTGATGATGTTGATGTGTATGTTGACACTCCTTCAAGTTGCTATGAAGTTCTCTATGATGGTTATCAAGGTGATAAATATGCCCAAGCTTTTATCTTTGGTGGGCCTGGTGGTAATTGTGGTGTTTGAAGAAATATATATGTTTGATTTAGACGCCAGGATAATCAATTAATAGACAACTGTGAGGACCAATATTTTGCTTTAAATATTCGGTCAATTTTAGTCAACAATTTCAATTAAATATTTTATTTATTTAGATTTTGAATATTCTGTCTTTTAAAAAAACGATTTGACTTATTGTTGGTTAATTTATATTTCAGATATTCTATAACTTAAATTGTGAACATTCTATAAACGGTGGTTATGAATATTCTATATTTTGTTAATTGTTTTTTTTTTAAAAAAATATTGGTTACTTATACTTTTTCTTTATTTTTATATTATTGTACTTTAGAATTTAGAGATTTGGTGACCCTAGAACGATAAATTTTATCGATCATGTTGTATTACTGCATGCTTTAGGGTTTGTTTGGGGCGAGTTTAATCTTTTTTAAAAGATCTTTTATAAAAGTAAAAATAATTTTATATTTAGGTATCTCATATAATAATATTTTTTTATTTGTCAATTGTATTTAGTACAATAATATAAACGATCTTTTTTGTTTATTTATTATGTTAAAACATTTTTTTCGAGAAAAAAATCTTTTAAAAAAATGTATAAAGATGTTTTTTTTTTATTTTACTAGTGTTTTTACTTTTATTATTAAAAATTATCTAAGCACAATAAAAAATATAAAAATATATTTTTTTAATTAAAAAAATTTTTTTTACCTAAATAATACCATCCAATCAAACTCTTAATCAATAATTAGTATTTGCGACGTAGCTATACACAATAAAAAGCCAAGCTATTATTAGACTTAACCGGTTTGTTTGTTTGTTTTTCTAATTAATACTTACAAGGAGTCAAAAGAATATAGGGTAGTCAAGTCCAAAACACACAACTTAGAAACAAAAACAAAAGACAAGAACATGTTGGATATGTCTAAAATGTTCCAATGTAATATATGTTCCAATGTAATATAGTCATCATGTAATCTATATAACAGACCACATATATACACAAAACAAAGCATACAACCAGCATAATACAATAACAAATTATGTCGTCGATCCATCAGCACGACCCTGTGTTTATATTGCTATTTACTATATTTTTTAAAAAAAAATCGAAAATTTGAATGTGAAATTATTGATTTAAAAAATAATTTTATTTACTATTTTAACTGATTTTACATTTGTTATTATATTATATATATATATATATATATTTAATTTTTATGCACTATGTAAAAAAATATTTTAAATATTTTACATAATAACTAATCATATATTACTATATCAGCAAAAATAATTATTTTTTAAACTTACGGTTTAAAAATTATATAAATACATGAATATAATTGAATGACCTTATAAAACTCCTTATATTATCATTGCATGAAAATTAAACTCTATATATATTTATATTAAAAATGAAATGGATAACTATTTATAATTTATAAATTTATAATTTATAAGTGAATATTAACGGACAATCGACCTCATAAATATGAAGTTGCTTGTTCAAAACCATTAAATAGTTTGATATATTTAAATAAATAGTAATATAATGATTTTAAAATAAAAATATTAATTATGTATAAAATGTACTTTCGAGGGATTTTGGGACTATCGGCGTAACTGGAGTTGCCAAGACAGAAGGTTGGTGATTTATGTGAAAGGTGGTTGTGCACCAGCAGAGCTTCGCCAAATAAGGATTTGGGAATTCTCCTAATACAACTAGTGGGGTAGGATTTAGAAGACGTACCTGAAGGGAAAGCTGATCTCCCCTTTATATACCTGTTGTGATACATATTATTTAGGGAATAAATTCGTATGAGATCTTTATCAATGTGATTTGATCTCATGTGAATTTACCGAATAAGATTGTGAGACGAGTAAAACTGCATGAGATCGTTATTTGATAGGATTTGATCTCATGCAGATTATCCAAATGGGGTCATGGGCCGCTTCGAATGTGGTCCATGGCCATTGAGCATCATTTGGGGTCCAATGGGTCTTATCGGGGATTTGGGCCGCCCAGACCCAATATTCGGAACAGTTGCCCTGAACTCGCGAAGTCCGACGTTCCGGGTTTTGCGAGTTGTCGAACTTGCCCCGAGCAACATGCCGTTTGATTGTCGCGTCGTATAACCATTTTGCAAAACTTCTTCTGGAAGTTTCTGAAGATGAGTGGTCAGTTGGATTTGATGGTTGACGTCAGGTGTTTGAAAATCGTCGGAGAGAGAAGAAGTGTAGTTTTTCATTGGTTTTCGTGTTTTAATGATGAGAGTAAAATCCCTCTTGAATTTACCGCGATGCCCTCTATTATTATGATGGGTTCAAGGAAGAAGAACGGTTTTCCCCATATTGCCCCTCTTTAAATTTTGAATTTTAAGAGGGGAAGGGAAAACAGTTTTTGACTTTTAGATTTCCCTTCATTTTTACTGCTTTCTTCCTCTGAAAGCTTCTCTCTCTGTTACTCCTATTCTGTTGTTCCTCTTTTGTTTTGGGAAGATTTGTGCTTCTCCTTTCCTCATGTTGGATCTCTAGACAGGCCAAATTGTCATCCGGACCATTAAAAATAATGGCTAAATGGACGGAATTTAATTAACCGGTGAACAATGATGGATTATGTTAAGTCGTTTATTTTTTTATAAAAATAAAAGAAAATGATATCTTTTGTCCAAATTTTTATTTTTAGAGTCTAAAATTAGAGTTTAATTTTTTCAAAAATAAATAAACATGCTAACCCGTCGGGTTGGTCATAAGCGATCCATATTGAAAAATTATAGCCTATAAAAGTATAAATTAAACGAGCTTAAGTGGCAGGCTTAAATTAAATGAATTTGGCTAGCTCGTTTGATCGACAGTCTTAACTATCTACTTTAAATTAAATCAGTACACGGCATATTATTATTAGCAAATTTTCGTACAATATAGAGTTAATAAAAAATATATAAATTGTTTTTTTAAAATAAAATACGTCATTTTAAATTGACATGAATAATAATATTAATGACGTAAAATATTAAAATGGCATTAATAGTTTAATTAAAATATACTATTATTAGAATAAAAAGTTGCAAAATTTGATATTAATAAGTGACATTAATTTATTAATTAATTTGGTCATTTAATTTCATAATGTTTATGATAATTTGTTAATTGATTTGATTTAATGAGTTAAGTAAAACAAATCAGGAAACACTTTCAGGAGCATGCCATGTTAGCGCTCTATCATTAAGTGCATAAACGCGATTTTAATATAATAGATAATAGATAATAGATAGATAAATATTAAAATAAACATTAAATTTTAATTATTTAATATAGATGTCTAACAAATTAAAAAATAATTTTGTTAATGTATATATTAAAATAATTTTTTTAATAACTCTAATGTCTATATTTAAAAAAAAATATTTTTAGTGTTATAGACAATAATATATTATAAATTAAAAAAATAATTCTACTATACATATTAAAAATATTAACAAAAATTATTTATTAAACATAACCATTAGAATTATTAAAAAAATTATTTTTAATATATATATATTAGAATTATTATTTTTAATTCATTAGAAATTTATTTTAAACAATTAAAATCTAATATTTATTTTAATACTACTTTTGTATAATTTAAAATTGTTAATTTTAGAAAGAGTGAATATATAAAAAGAATAGGGCAAGTTACTTCATTAAACTAATTGGGTTTTAAAATTATCCAAATACACCAATCAGTAAAAATCCAATTGTGGTATTACCATAATTGTATAGAATCCATGGCAGGTTGATGGGTTTTATAGAAACCCCTACAGCCTGCACGGATTATGCTCAATCTGTCGCAAGTATGAGGAATCCGTGGCAGGGTCCCACTGTTTCTACTTAAGCTTCACCCTGCCACGGATCTTGTGTATGCATAGGTCAGGCTTAGAGTGGTATAAAAGCAAGAGCTTGAAATAATTAGTTATGGTGAAAAAATAGTAATGCAGAAAATAACCCAATTTATCTATAAATACGATAGCAAACTTGAACCTTTCGCACCACAAATTGTATCCAATACTTTTCATCTCAAAAATCATAGATTTTTTTAAAAAATAACAAAATAAATACAAGAATTACCTAATAAGTAAAATAAATACAAGAATTATCTATTTGGACTTGTTTTCAAAATTTTACATTTTTTGTTCCGAAAAAGACTAGGGAGCCAACATATTGTGTCCAATAGGGAGCCAACATAGTTATGGATAATAACTCATATAAATTTTGGATGATAACTTAATCTTGGATATATGAATTACGGATGATAACTCATATAAATTTTAGATGATAACTTAGTTATTGGCTCCCTAGTGGCTCCTTAACGTTGGTTCCGTAGCATTGTTTTTTTGTTCCCTTTCTTAACATGGGCTAGGAAATTAAAACTCTTTAGGTAAGTTGTCAAAATAAAAAATATTTTTAAAAAATATATAAATAAAAATATAAAAATATTTTTATTCATTTATTATATTAAAATATTTTTATAAAAATGTAAATTATAATTTTCAATTTTTTTTTTACTTTTTTGTTGGTACATCTACTTTTATTTAAGCATATTTGTCGGACACACTAATATATATAATATATTGAGTATTGAGTACATTTGACAACTTTATTAGCTTCATAAAACAAATATATCATATATTATATTTGTTTTATAAAGCTAATAAGTTATTATTATGGTGTAATATTTTATATACATACTTGAGACTTAAAAATATTTTTCTGTGATTATAAGACTTAATATTACATTAACTATAATATGTATTGTATTTATTGGGTATTTGATTCATGTATAATATAAGGTTAAAAATAGTAGTAAGTATAATAAAAAATATATGATTTGTAATGTCAGTATGTGATGAATTATTATATATGTATTAGTTCGGTAAAAAGGTAATAATTTTTTTTTTAAAAAATTCTATAAATATGATAAATATTTTGTATAAAATTGATATCTTATACAACATGAAGCATTTTGTCTCGTCAATACATAATATATAGCTTGTCACGGCAAAATTTAAACTAAAAACAAAATTGAATTTCCATTCTTAATAATTATTTTGATTTGTCATATTCTACTTAAATATTAGTGTGTTTGACAAATATTATTAAATAAAAGTAGATCTACCAAAAAAAGGTAAGAAAAAGAATTTGAAAATTATAATTTTCATTTTTATAAAAATATTTTAATTTTAATATAATAAATAAATAAAAATATTTTTTGTATTTTTATTTATATATTTTTTTAAAATATTTTTTATTTTGAAAATTTATATAAGGGGTTTTAATTTCCACCCATGTTAAGAAAGGGGAAAAAATGTAAAATTTGAAAACGAGCCCAAATAGATAATTCTTGTATTTATTTTACCAATGTTGCTATATGCACACACAAACACATCAAACACACAAAACTACCCCACTTGCATCCCAAGCGCGTGCATTTAACGGAAAAACCCTAAGCTCGGAAAACACGCGCCTCACTTCCTCTTCCCACCCACGTTCGAAACCGTTTCATTCAAACCAAATAGGATAACTTAAAAACACTCAGTCCCACAACCCACAAACTCTTACTCACAAAAAACTACTCAACTCCCCAACTTCGTCTTCGTTCCCAACTCCATTAACGAGCAGAAGACTGAGGCCTTGCAGGACGCAGAAAACTCGAGCTTCCTCTTCGAACCTTGAGCAGAAAACGAAATAACGATCAAAAGGTAATATTCTACACATTTTCAACTACTCGAAACTAGGGTTATATTTTAGGGATTTTCTGCAATTGATTCTTCTATTTGATTTCTGGGGTTATGTACGTCAACCACTTGAGAAGAATCGAAGTTCAAAGTTCTGATCAGATCTGAAGATGATTCACGGTTCTGATCAGTTCTTTTCAAAGCTCTGCTCAAATTTGTCAATGAATATGTTTTGTATATGTTAAATGTTGATTTGTGTGATTCTGCTCATGTTGGTTTCGGAATTTAGTGATTTATTTGTTCATACTTGTCGTTTCTGTTTCTGGGGATAAATTTATTTTGATTTCGAAAACCCTAAGGTCCTACATTTTGTCTTGTTTTATGCAATTTGTTTGATAACATGCTCAGAACTAGATAAGGGGTATGCATTTTCATATTAAACTTGTTTTGAGAAATCTTGAATGGTGTAAACAAAGTGTTTTGGATTCTGATCAAATCTTTTTAAAATTCTGCTAAAAAATGCACTAGTACCCTTATTGTGGTTTGAAATTGATTCATTGAGATGATTGAATAGTGAATATTAAATTGTTATGGATTCTGATCAAATGTTTTAAAAATTCTGCTCAAAATGAAGCTGCATTCTTATATTCCGCTCATTTAGTTTTGAAATTCTGCTCAAACTGGACTTGCACTAATAATTAGGTTTGAAATTGATTTACTGAGATCATAGAATAGTGAATAATAACTTGTTGTGGATGATGATCAAATATTTCCAAAATTTTGCTCAAAATGAAATTGAATTCTTATAGTTTGCTCAGTTAGATGTAAAATTATGCTCATATGCTTAAAAAATTACAGGATGGCTAAGAAGAATGTCAGCGGATCTACAACAAAGGAAAAGGGGAGGGCGAAAAGAGAAGCAAAGAGGCCTGATGTAAGATATTCGCCAATTGAATTATCATGTTTCTTCCACTTATGCTTATACTTTGGTCTAACCTATTTGTTTCAATATTCTACAGAAACGTAGTGACTCACGATGCACGCCTTTGAAGTTCCGGAAGATATATGACCGCCTCTCTCCTAAAAAGAAAGCACTCATTGATGAGATGGGATTGGGAGCCTTCCAACAGCTTCCAAACTTCTACATCAACCACAAGGTCTTGATCGAACTTGTGAGGAGTTATGACATATTCACCAACACAATCAGCACAAGTGTTGGTGAATTTCTGATCACATCGGAGAAGGTTGGGCATGCCTTTGGACTAAACTGCCGAGGTCAGTACCAAAAACTAAAATTTCCTTGCATCTTTCTCAAATATTCTGCTCATCCATCCAATTGAATTCTGATCAATTTGTTTGCAGGAGACCTATTTGAGAAGAGGCAAAAGGATTTCGAGGATAAGCTGAATGACGAAGAAAAACAAGCCCTGGATCTCTTCAAAGGGAAATCCTTAACCTTCGTACAGGATATGGTTAAGGATTGTCCGATAGAAACCGATGGACAGAAGAGAACCTTCAAGAGAGCATTTGCTTTGTTCATCCAGAAGAGTTTTCTCTTGCCAACGTCCTCTGCATACATCAGCCCCGTACATCTTTCTGTCATCAGAGATATTGACAACACACAGGACAGGAATTGGGCCCATCATGTCAACTCCTTCCTTATCAACGAAATCAAGGAGTTTCATGATCAAGGTAGTCAGGCTGTGAAGGGCTGCCATTTTGTCCTGATGATCATTTATTTCAGAGAGAGGTACGATGGCAAGAGCTTGAATGATCCAAATTTCCCGGCTCCATGGATACAGCGATGGACTGGAGAGTTGATGAAAGAGAAGATCAAGGCTGAAGATGAAGACATAACAGTAAGTGTTTCAATTCTGATCAAATATGTTTAAAATTCTGCTCAAGAATGATTTGCATCCTTGTTTTGGTTTAAATGATAGCTTGTTTTGTATTCTGCTTACTTCTTTTTAAAATTCTGCTCAAAAAGCACTTGCAGCCTCATTTGAATTCTGCTCATTAAATTTGTTTGTGATTTGATCTCTTGATATAGGGATTGATACAGAGAGCCAAAATGAGGGCTCAGCAACAAAAGACGGACAAAAAGAAGAACAGAGGGTGAAGATGAGAATCCAGAAGACGATGCCGATGGCACGGAATCCGACACTGGAGAGGAAGAATACCACAGTGCGGATGATTCTGAAACTGAGTCTGAATCTAAAGAGGTGCAGCGAGAAAGGAAATCAAAAAGAAGACAAGAAGAAAGTGTAATGTAAGTTTTCTTACTTTGCTTCCTGAGAACGTTGTTAAGAATGGATGAAATCTTTTTTCCTAACAAGTATTGTGTGATAAAATAGACATGAAAGACAGAGACAAGAAAGGGAGCAAAGATCACAACGAAGAGAGCAGAGAAAAGAAGAGAGCAAGCAAACACTGGCCAAGGCAATGGAGGAGATAACAAAGAAGAGGAAAATACAAGGAAATGATGAAGGAAAGGGGAAGGAAAAAAAAAGCAACAGCAGAAAGGTAATAATTCTGCTCATCGTCTCTATTATTATTCTGCTCATTATCTATTATAATTCTGATCATATAAATCCTACAGTGTTGCAAAACCCTCTCATGATGCAACCATGGCTGAAACTAGCCCTGAGCCTGAGCCTGAAGCTGCAATGCTGGTTGGACCAGAGCCTGAGCCTGAGCCTAAGCCTGAGCCTCAGGTCCACTAGTTTGGACCAGAGCCTGAGCCTGAGCCTCAGCCTGAACCTGAAGCTGAAATACTGATTGGACCTGAACCTCAGGAAGTGATTGACGGGTTCGTTGCAGCCTGCCAAGAGGTTGAAGAAACTGAGGCTGCAATCAAAGCCTGTGAGGAGGCTGAGCTTCGATACCAACAAATCAATCAATCTGAGTTGGAAAAGGACAATGAGGCTGAGGCTGAAATAAGAAAAATAATTCAAGTTGTCGTTACGGATGCAAGAGAGCTGCATGAACGACAGGAAGAAGCTGCCCCTGCTCCTCATAAGCTGTGAGTTTCTTGAAATTTTTGAATTCTGCACAACATAACTTATAATTCTGCTCATTTTAACATTTTTTATCAAACTAATTAAAAATTCTGCTAAAAAACTATTTGATTCACAGAGACCAACCTGCACCAGCACTGATGATGGTTGCATCTGTTGCAGCAAAAGCACAAGAGTATGATCCAAGTAAGGCATTTGACCTTGGGATGGGGACCCCAAAACAATGCGAAACGCCAGAAATGTATGACCTGGACGATTTCCCGGAAGAACCAGAGACCCCGGTAACCTCAGCAGTCCCAGTTCATGATTGATGGAGACATTCATTTTGAGGTTGTTCGGAAATAGTTTAGGTCAATGAGGCCAGGAAAAGAAGTTGATGCAGCTGTACGTGTGTCTTGTAACACCCTGCATGCTGATTACTGTAGTATTTTCTTTATAAATATGTCTAGATTGGTCCGTAGAATTTTTTTGTGATCCAAATTCGTGAAAAATCATGAATCACCGCTTGAATTCTTGTGACGAGCCAGAAAAAAAAAGTTGACCGTTGACTTTTTGACCTTGACCGATTCAATCAAGTGAACCGGAGTTGAACCAACCACTCTTCCTTTTATTTCTTTGACCGTGTACCCCTCCCATATTTCCCCAAGTTCCAGTTGCAAAGGAGTTGAAGAAAAACCTCCATAGCCATCCAACAAAAGCTTCAAGTTCTTGACGATCCGAAACTCCGTTCGAAAATCCAATCGGGTAAACGGACTCCGTTTTTCCTTCTAATTCTAATGGTGTGCTTATTTTCTTGATTTGAAAACAAAATCTTTGACCTCTTTCCCTCTGAAATTCGTCCATAGAGGCCCAAGAACATGGGTTGATTTCTTTGAA
>JASCZI010060837.1:5461-26479 GCA_036250425.1 Stylosanthes scabra
ACAATTTTGAATGCGTACTTAGCTTAGCTTGAGCCAAGGTTAAACTAATCTTAGATAAAGACGTCATTGGTTGTTCAATACGAAAACAACACTTGTTTCAGTTGTTTGAAGAAAGAAAGTAAGTTGGGTTAGTGGTTAAGTATATCACATTATTACTCGCCCAAAAAAGTGGTTACGCGGTAACCTTTATACGGTTAGCTGTTCCCTTCAATTGGTTAATTCTTAATTATGATATATTTCCTCTTTTTGACCATACTCGATAAAAGGTAAAAGAAGAAATGTCTAAAAACTTTGCTGTCGTATTCATCATGATTTCTTGTTTACTTGTGATCTTCAATTAATTCATACCGTTAGTATGGCAAACATGTTTAATTGGTTATTGTCAACATCCTTTCGGACCCTTGAATGGGTACTCCAAAATCTTAATAAATGTTGTGGTTAGCAGTTAGTTAGTACTTAGCAATATTTATTTATTTATTTTAATAACATTCTATAGACTTTATTTTCTCATGTCGTAACTGAATAACATTAGAGTAATTTTCCATTGTAAGAAACCATAGGAATTATTACCAGCTTTTAACAAAGTCCCTCCCTAATGCATTTCCCATATATCCATGTTATAGTATCAAGAAGCTAATTAATAAAGCTACTATCCAAGCAAAAGAAAATGGTGGGGGAAGGAAAAAAGACCCCAAGATTGGAGGCTTCACTTGTGGCATAACACGTGAAATTCTTTGTTGGGCGAGGATTATATTATGTATATCTTGGAAATTGCATCAACTTTTTAAAGCATTCTTGGTTGACCTAACTACTATTAGATTAGATGCAAATTCTTCGTCAATGGCATGATTGTTGGAACTAAAGTCCCCTCTTTAGTCTTCACTCTCTGTTTTTGCTTCAGCGTTTAGCAGTCAAACCACTATCTTTTAAATTATTTCCTCTCCATATATGTCAAGTACCCATCGGCTTTAGAGCCACACCATTTTATCTTCTTTTGGTAAAACAGAAGTTAATTTATTCATATAGAATTGATTTTTGTGGCAAATTACCTCACTTCTTAATGACACAAGAAAATTTTCAAATGAAAATGGTTTCAGTGTATTTCAAATAAAATAAGATTATATGTATATGTACATGCATTCATTTCAATAAAAATAACTTTTATTTTCTTTCTTGTGATTTAAATTTTTCGTATTAAACTTCATTATTTCTGTTCGTAACATATGGGTTTGTTAGATATGAAAATATATGAATGAATATATGGATACTTAGAATTAGAATTATTCTTTTGAATATATAAGAAGTGATTTACTTGGATATTGTGTGTAATAAAAATATAAGAAGTGATTTACTTGGATATTGTGTGTAATAAAAATATAAGAAGGATTTTTTTTGTTAGAAGTCTCCTACTCTTTGAACCAAATTCATTCCTGTCATCATGCTAAATTATTCAGTTTTTTTAATGATAAAATTAGGTAAATACTAGTGCGCTCTAGAAAAAGTAAAAAATGTATCACTTCTTGAATTTTAAAGTCTAAATTATAATCTCTAAATTCTAAATTTTAAATTATGAATCCTAAATTCTAATAAATTCTAAATTTGAACAATTGATATAAAATATAATAAATAGAAAGTTAAAATTTATTTAATAAAGAAAGAGCGTAGTACTCTTTATTTAATAAGAGTGTTTAAGGAGAAGCTAAGATTCAAGATATTAATAGTTCAATCAAATCCTAAAATAACAAATAAATAACTTGCATAATTCTTAGTAAAATATTTAGAAAATATATAGAAAATTCTTAGTAAATAACTTACATACACATGATATTTGAAAAAAAAAATTGAAAGAATGAATTTTCATAGATAATGTTTTACAATTTTAAGGCAAGCAAGTAGTCACTTAAAACTATTTGGCCAACTTTAAATTCTTGTTTCTTATGTGCTTTGGATATGTATGGTTTATAAATAAATAAATAAATAATAATTATAAGTCATAACTTTATATATCACTTTAACTCTTTTTTATTCGCATGTTACTCACAAAATGATTTCTGACTATTAATTGGATCACTATCACGTTCTTCCTTTAAGAAAATGCTTTCTGTCCAAACTTCTACTTGAAGATGAATTGCCCAAATTATGTGGCAGGGCATGCATGTACAACTTTTATCTTGATTTATATATATGTTCTTGGATGAATTCGAAAATAAATGACAAACAACCTATTAACTTTTGATTAGTTCCCTAGTGGCCACTGTTTTCTTTATTTTAAGAAAATAAATGACAAACTACCTATTAGCTTTGATTAGTTCTAGTTCCGCAGTCACCACTGTTTTCTTTATTAAAAGTAAAGAGAATAAACTGCAAACAACTAGATTTAAGTTGATGTCAAACCTACTTCTATCAAAGGAATAGCCATACCATATAAGTATATGATGATAACAATCAAGAGTGAAATTATATGTATAACTCTATAAAAATTGATTCATCCTTCACAGAAATTATTCTATTGTCTACCCAGAATTTATTGTCTAACTTAGTTAAATTTAATTGATAAAAAAAATTATACATGTAACATTTCTAAAGAAGTAATATATCCTTTCTAAAAGAAAAATATTTCAACAATCTGCGCCAGAAAAGAAAAGAACATACATTACCAAACTGCATATTATTTTATCACTTTCATATTACGATATTAAATACGTAGTCAATTAATTTTAAAAATTTCACTTAATCAAATGATTTAATGTTTCAAACAAATTTTTTTTTTTTTGGGTCATCACGAGAATTCATGAATGAATCCATGCAAATGCAGAACACATAGCATTGCCGACAATCACGGTTATTATTGACCCCTCAATTCAATGTTTTGGGACCTACCATTGTGCCCCAATAAACTACGGTAATAACAGCAATCCAACATGCAATAATTTCTGTCACACGCATATCTAACTGAAAAAATACAAAAGCTACTACATAACATTTCAACACATAGCCACACTTTATTTATTTCTAATATCACCTTTAATAACGCACTATTCACTACGTTTTTTTGAGAAAAAGTAAATAATATTTATACACTAAATTTGGTACTTATTTGATTAATCATGAAAAAAAAAATGTTAAAACTACAAGTTTTCTTTTTTTTTTTTTTTCATCTATCCGAAACTTCACATCGACTGAGTGAATCTCTAGAGAGAATATACAGGATAACTTATACCCTAAATTTGAAACTTAGAGATCTGTTTAAGCAAATTCAAACTTATTACCATTTAGACTAACCTTCATTGATAAGTGAATATTACAAGTGTTCAAAGACTAAAAAGTGAATCTAGTATACAAATACAATTAGCATTTATGGTTGAATAACCTCATCAAGTTGAACATAGATTATATCTTATTTATTTGTTTCAGTATTATAGAACCGGGAAGTAGTCACAAAAAAAAACACATATATAAGACTCTGTCACACTGTCCACAAAGGCAGAGATCTACTAAAAACAAATAAAGAATGAAGAATTAAAAAGAATTAAGAGAGACAAACATCCATCATTTTCTTGGATTTTTTTATAAATAAATAAATAAAATATTGAAATTTTCAATATAGACACATTTATCGAAATTTATACGCTCTTTATTTATCTCGGGCTTGCAGAGCCTGAGATACACTAAACACGTATCTCGGGCTTGCAGAGCCCGAGATATATATTAATGTTAGTTAATGTGACTTTTAAAATATTTTAATTTGGTTTAAATGTTATCACTTTATTTCTTATGCACTTATAAAATAATATCCAAATAAATGGAAGTAATGGCTAGAAGTACATAATAACACATTTTTTTAAGTATGTCATATTTATTATTATTTTCATTTGATTTGAATATTATCATTTTATTTATTTATTGTACATTTATCACTTAATATTCATTATTAGGTGTTCATAATATGCATTTTTTGTTTAGATATACCATATATTATTATTTCTAGAATAAGAGTATAAAAACTCAATTAGCTGTTTTTTATTTTATTTAAATTTAGAGTACATTAATGCTAATGTTAGTATAAAATATTTAAAAGGTTTACTAATTTTTTTTCCTTCCATAAAATCCAACACATCCGTAAGAAAAGTATTAAAAAAAATAAAAACAATTAAAAAAATAAAAGTATCCAAAATCACATTATTCTTTAAACATGTACTCTCTTAAATACAACACTTGTTATTGTTTATTTCGTTAAAGCATGTTTTATTATGAATACAATTATTTACTCCAAGATAATAATTTATTTTATATTTGATATTTTATAAATTAATTGAAAAGCTAATAAAAAATTAAATAGCCAAAATAATATAGTTAAAAAAAATATGATTTTATTGTTACGTTAATCAAAGTGAAGTGAGACTACTATTAAATAATAATCATACATTTAATAGTTTACCTATTAAATTTTGTATCAGTGTATCTCGAGTTTTTAGAGCCCGAGATATGTCCCATATTTGATTTTGTATGTATCTCGGATACTGCAAGCCCGAGATACGTGTTTATCGTATTCCAGACTTGCAGAACTCAAAATATGTAAGGGACACCTAAAAATGTAAATTCCTGTCAACATGTCTATATTAAAAATTTTGATATTTTTTTATTTATTTAAAAAAAAAATCCTCATTTTCTTCCATGTAAAATACTAGATACCCACTCACTTATATGACTTATCTCTCTCACGAGCCCATGTGAAGTTTAATCTCATATCATTGTCAAGTTGTTAGCCAGGTGGCATACATACAAAACCTTTATAATAAGCACCACAAACTATAATGAATCACAAGAATCTACTATCATCCATTAACTATACTACTACTATATCATCATTTAACTTCAGGACTAAGAAAATGGTCTCAAAGAAAATGATCTCCAAGCTTGCATAAATTTACAAGCACATGACACTGATGAGTGATGAGTATACACTTGCAAACCCTTTTTATCTAATTGATTTAATTTCATCCAAACAAAGGCATGCACTACCTTCTTTAATTTACGAGTTATGACCCACACCAACCCACGGGCACAACCCTCCTCTGAAATTTATTTAGGTGGGACCATTCCACCACCCCACGAATAAGTACCAAACCCTACCATTCAAGAGGCATGGCCATAGTTACACTTAACATCTTTCCCTACAAAATCCCCATAATCATAAATAAAAAACCAAACCTATCCACATTTCTCAACATTTATACTACTATATAATTTTAATAATAATAATTTATAACATAACATTGCAGGAATTTTAGGGTTAAATATGTAAAAAGCCCAATCTAGCACTTGTTGGGTGAGAATCCCACTAAGTTGTGAGCGAGATCAAAGCTGACACGTGTCCCCTGTTGCTGAACGTTCCCTATAATGGACAAAGACGACGACGTTGGGGCAAATGCGAAGCAATAAGTTCCTGAATCGTCCACCGGAATCAAATAATTCTTCGCCGGCAACTGCCACGACTTCCCTCCGCCGAAGTGAAACGCCACCGTCGGAACATCCACAGACTGCAAAGACGACAAGTCGTAGCACGTGTCGAACAGCGCGAACCCGCTCGCGGTTCGCAGGTTCCGAGTCATGCTTCGGAACGCGTCGCGGACCGAGTTGTATGCCTGAGTCTGGAGCCGAGTCACGGCGGTTCCGCAGTCCACAATGATCCCTCCGCTGCCGGACTGGTCCAGCGCAAACGTCGCCGGCGGAACGGAGATCAGGTGTCCTCCGACGCTGACTCCGGCGAGCTGCACGTAGTAGAACGTGTCGAGCTTCTGGTTCCTGAGAAGTGCTCCGGTGACCGAGTCAGCGGGCCGCGGTGAGTTGAACTCGAGCGTGGAGCTCTTTGGCGAGTCGCGATCCACGAGGCAGTAGGAGAAGGACGACGCCTTGATCTGAGAAGTAAGAGACAAAGGCCCGCGTCCAAGCCCGATGAGGCCCGCAGCAGCCACGAACAGGCCCTCGTTGTCATGACCACAGCCCATTGCAATCTTACTCACAGAACCAGAGTTTCCAAAAGAAACAGTTTCCGTCATGTACTCACCAACAGTAAAAGAGCCATCACCATACGAAACCTGCAGTTGATTTGAATAAACTTGTTCTTGAGTTTCATGTCTTATAAATAAATGGTATTAATCATAAAACAAGATTATTCAAATACACACCTGGTATAAACACCTGCCGTTGCGGCAAGCGGATACGTCCAAGGCCTGACACTGCTGGGCCTGGCAAGTTAGAGGGCTGTAAGAAGTTGATAGTGTCGGGTCGAAAACCGGGTCGGATTGTTGGTAGCAGTCACTGCAGGGCTTGCACTGGAGCCAGTTAACGTCGCTTCCAGTGTCGAGTGCCATGTAGAAAGCCTTAGAGGGTTGGCCCACGCCGACACGGGTGAAGTACTCGCCGGAGCCCATGCTGGTACCGGAGGCCACTGGTGTGGATAGGTCTTCGGGTAGGATCTCCGTTTGGGTGGGGTGAAGGTCCGATTTGGAGATGTTGTTGAGGGCAAAGTGGAGCTTGAGGTTGAGCGAGTCGACTCGGGCTGAGTCGCGGGCCAGTCGGGCCAAGACAAGGGACTTGTAGTCTTTGTGTTTGGCATTGAAGAGTGTATCTCTTGTGTGTAGATTAACAGAGAAGGAAGAGGAAGAAGTGGAAGTTGGGTTGATTTGGGCTTGTTCTTCTTGCTGAAGAGAAGTTTCTAGAAGGTGAGGGTTGAGCGAGAGGACTTGGTGGGCTTGGTGGAGTGAAGAAGAGATGTCCAGAACGGTGGTGGTGAACTCTGAAGGTGGAGCGCGTGAACAAGTGGGAGTAGGAACAAGGGATAAAATGGTGAGAGAAAGTGCTACAGTGAGAAGAAGAAACGGTGGATTCAGATTCTTCAAAGCCATTGTGTTTTTCTCTTGTGTGGCTATGAAGAGAACCCAAGTGTGGGAGTGTGGTTTTTATATTTTGGGGGTGAAGTAGAGGGAGAGGAGGGAACTTGCTTTCTTGGTTGTAGAATGAGGATACTTCGCTATTGAAGTGATGAAAAAGGCAAGTGAGAACGGGGTTCCGGGAATGCAACTATTTTGGCATTGCAATGCAAATTGACGATTTTGTTTTGTTTATATCTCCAAAGTGCAGTGGTAAAGGAGTATTCATTCAAATATTTATATATTAAGATTAAAGTTGAGAATTTATTATACTGTAATATTAATAGTAATCCTTATGTGAAAAAGGATAGCTGGAAATTTTTTTCCCTATGCACGAAAAACAGTCTGCTGGTGGTAGTTAAATGCATTAAGTAGTTTTGTTTTTAATGTTGGAGTTGGTGGTTGAGAAGTAAAACTTGAAAAAAAAAAAAAAATCTTATAGTACTTTTTTTTTTCTTTCTAGATTTTGTTAATTAGTGTATCAAAATACTTATAAATTAAGATTTCACAAATACGAAAAAAATTTAAAATTTTATAGTTTTAATGTAATAAATATAGTAAATTTTATAGAAGAAAATTTTGTTATATCTAAATAATTTTCTTAGACTTATTTTCTAGGTACAAATGGTTAAAGTCTTCGGGTTTATTAAGAAAACTAATAAACAATAAGTTGTTGTCGTAAATTAGGGTAGATTTATTTTTAGAAAAGAATAATGTTAGCAACCAACGTTTAGGGAGTCTATAGAATTTTGTTTGACATATAAAATATGAATATTGTGTTTTAAAATTGGTCCCCGAAATTTGAATCGCAACTTAAATTAATCCCTTAAATTTCAAGTGTCTCAATTTGGCCCCCGAAATTTTAAACTGTGAGTCACGTGGGTCTCTGGACGATTTTCCGTTAACGGCGTGTTGGCATGGCATGCTGATGTGGACAAGCAATGCCACGTGTCCAAAGGAGATTCGATCACGTAGAATCGAATGATACGTGTCAGTTAGTGACACGTGGCATGCTGATCTGGATAAGAGTGCCACGTGTCATAACATGATTTGTCCACGTGTCACGCCATTATTTATCCACGTGTCACTGCTATATTATTATTGTTCTTAACTCAAAAAGATCCCGAAATTTCACTCGTAACTCATTTTAGCTCCTGAAATTTAATGAACTCAAATCAAATTGGCCCCTAAAATGACTTTTTTTTAAAAAAAAAATTTTATTTCATAAATACAAAATTATTAATATTCTTTAAACCTATTAATTTTCTATTTATTTTTATGCAAACAAATTTAATAAAAATTATTGTTACATAATTGAAAAAACTAGTTTAATTTAAAAATTTATAATATAAATAATTATTTTATAAAACAATAGCAATATGACTTGATATGTTAATTGGACAATTTTTATTGTTTATTCCAACCTTAATAATATAACAATGTATGTGATTTATGAAGTAAGATGTGCAAAGATTTGATTTTGAGGATGGATTTAAATGAAGAAAAAAAAAATTTTATACCTACAAAAAAATAAATTTAATCTTTCTATTTATTTATTGCATATGCACATCATTTGTAATAATATTCCTGTAAATAGGTTTTTATTAATTAGTTAGTGTTATTATTATAAAAAATTAAATAAGATTTAAATAAGTTTAAAATTTCTAAAAAAATATAGATAATTTAAACTAAACAAAAATGCATATTTTACTCTATCATATATTTATCTTATTATAGTCACATAATTATATATTATAAAACTTATTATTATTTAATTATTATTAAATAAGTATGATCAAAATTAAAAGTTCATTTGAATTTTTTATTTTTTATATATATATTGATACATAAGTTCTTATAAATACTTTTATTTTTTATCATACTTATTTAATAATTGAATATTAATAAATTTCTTAATAATAATTAACACTAACAAATTAATAAAAATAATCATTTAGACAAACATTATTACAAATAATGTGTTTGTAAAATAAATAAATAAATAAATAAATTTTTTTTATATAGATATAAGACTCTTCTATTTTTTTTTCTTCATTCAAATTTATTCTTAAAATCAAATCTTTACACATATTTCTTCATAAATCACATATTTTATTATATTATTATGGTTATAATAAGCAATGAAAATTGTTTAATTAATATATAAAGTTATGTTATTATTTTTTTTATAAAATAATTCTTTGTATCATAAATTTTTTAAATTAAACTAGTTTTTTCTATTGTGTAACAATAAATTTTTATTAAATTTGTTTGTATAAAAGTGAATAGAAAATTATTAGGTTTAAAGAATATTAATAATTTTGTATTCATGAAATAAAAATTAAAAAAAAATCATTTTATGGGCCAATTTGATTTGGGTTCATTAAATTTCAGGGGCTAAAATGAGTCGCGAGTAAAATTTCGTGGGCATTTTTGAGTTAAGAACAATGATACTATAGCAGTGACACGTGGACAAATAATAGCGTGACACGTGGACAAATCATGTTATGACACGTGTCACTCATGTCCACATCAGCATGTCACGTGTCACTAACTGACACGTGTCACTCGATTCCACGTGGTCGGATCTCCTTTGGACATGTGGCATTGGTTGTCCATATCAGCATGCCACGTCAACACGCCGTTAACGGAAAATCGTCCAGGGGCCAACGTGACTCACAGTTTAAAGTTTCAGCAGCCCAATTGAGTAACTTAAAATTTCAAGGGTTAATTTGAATTGCGATTCAAATTTTGGAGGCCAATTTGAGATTTAACTCACTGAATTCGTGTATTTTATATCTATTTTGACAAAAAAAAAAATATAGAAACACTAAATAGAGACAAAATTTATTTCTCTTTTATTATTACTATCAATTATTCATAATTTTATTTTTCATAAGTTTTGTATAAAAAAGTAAAATAAATTAAACTTTTTATTATTTATTCTATCTTATATTCTTTTTATTAATTATTATTTCTAAATTTAAATACATCAAATCTTAATCTATTCTCAAAACATGTTAATTTCTGTGCGGCTTTTGTTGCCATCGCCCATGCGTTATTTAAAAAAAAAAAAAAGTTTTCCTGGAAACGAAATTACTAAAAAAGTTAAAAATGTAATGCTTTAATTTGAGTTAAGTTAATTAACCCACAGTAGATGTAAAATTATTTACTGCTACTAGCTTGTATTATTGTGTTTATACTTGATAATATTGAATATTCCGATTTTTTTTTTTTTTGGTCAAGATTGAATATTCCGATCTAAAAACCTCATCATTCATCAATAAATTAAAGAATTTCTTAAATTAACTACATGCTCATTTAATTCTTTTTTATTTAAAACATTTTGTCAATTTAAATTTCCCAGTTTTAAAATGACCTCAAAAGTTTATTTACTTACGGGAAAATCTTCGATTTTATCCAATTAGTTGCTTAAAAGAAATATCAGTAAAAGTTTGTTGGCTAATATGCTATTATTAGTATACTCTTTCTATATTTTTCATGCTAGCTAATATATGAAAACAAGTGCTTGGGATGCGTTAAGATAATATGAAATGATGAAATAAAGAAAATAGGTGGAATATGCTTAAAAAAGGAGTTAGACAATTTTTTTTAATAAAAATTCTATTTTCATCCCGAAACCAATATTAAAATTAGTTAATATGTATTTATATATAAATATATATATATATAATTTTATCATTTTCAATATATATTTTATATTTTAATATGTATTATATATTTATACACTAATGATTAATTTTAATCGTTGATTTTAGTACGTAAATAACATAATTTTTTAAATATAATATGAGTAAGAGGATAATTGATACGTGTTTTTTTCTTTTTTTTTCATTTTTTTGGATTTTTTATTTAAATAAATGAATAAAATCTCATGTTTATCAATTTATATACGAGAAATAATTACAAATTTATCATGTGAATATAAGATTTGAGCCAAAATGGGGTGTAATTTAAGAAGTAAATAATTTTAAAAAATTTATTATTTGAGAAATTTTCGTATTGTTTTACACGCATGGTGCACTGAGTTTTCCTATGTGACACCTTGATATGCAAGGTAGGTAGCTTAGCCATGATGGCAATAATATTAGTAGTTGGAAAAGAAGAGGACCATTGAAGTAAATTGGGTCAAAATTAATGGATAAGGACTGTAGTAATTGCTTGAATATTGGGAGCTCCTTTTATCAATCGCACATTGATGAGTTATGCATCGTGAGTATTTCGCGAGTCTTGAATCAAAATTAAACCTCTTTACTTCAATAATGAAAGTAGACTAACTACATTCTTCTATGCCTAAGCTAAAATATTTTCTCCGGAGTTCGTCAAGAAAAACAAAGAACGATTGAAGGAAGGTTGTGTTTTTTCTCGGTGATGGAAGGAAGATTGTTTTTATTTTTATTTTTGTTTCACCTATATCTTGGGCTTATAGCACAATCACCCCCAAAACCAATCTTCGTTAGAGCCTGTTAACCTGTAGACCCGCCCAATTATTCATTAAAAAACTTTATCTATGAAATGTCCAAAATAAATTATCTATTATACTTTTTTGTTGACTGTCTATGATACTTTATAGAGTGATATGGGTTGGTGATTGTGCGTACGCTTATGATGTAATGCGTAAGATTGGGAGCTGTTGTTCAATTCACCGGTAAAAAAAAAAAGTGATATTGGCACTTTTATAATTAGAAAAATTCTACCATGAAGACAATTAAATATTTTTGATGAGGATATTATCATATTTAAAAGTTTCTCTCTCTTCTTTAATTACATATCAGATTTTAATAGCACAAATCAATGATCAAAATTTAATATCATTATTAAAAGACACTTTAGTGTCTTCATCGTAGACCTTCCCCTATAATTAACATCATTCTCTTTCACTCCATTTCTAAACAAACAAAATTATTTTCTTTTTATGTGATTTTTCTTAGTGATGAAATTGTGGGGGTACACACAAGGCCTTAAAATCATAAAATGTGTGTGAGTACATAGTACGCTGAATTAGAGATGTTGTAATGCATACTCTTCGGTCTTCATTCTATGCATACTAGCTTTTCATGGTAAACTTGTCCATAGAAATAACATATGACAAAGGAGTTACAATATCACAATATCATAATTTGATGCCCATCGGAATTTGTTCGACAAAACTAACACATTTTTATAATTAGATTTCTACCCTCAAATCTTTTATGATAAGATAATTCTGTAATATTCATTAGAATTCTCCATAGCGTACCACCACAAAAGTTAAAAAGGGACGAAGATAGTGAAAATATGCAATAGCAGCATGCCACAGATATGATTTCTGGTGTAAGTAACTAATGTAATTCATCTTTTTTTTTTTTCTGGACTAATTCAGTAGATAATATGCATAAATCAATCAACTTAGACCTTCAGATTACTATGTCCTTTCATTTTCAATTCATAGGTGAATTTCAAGGGAGGCAAAACAATGAAAACGTAGCAGAATTATGTTATATATGTATATACCCCCATTTAAATACAAATAATGCTTCCAAATATGGATGGAAGCAGTGTATGTCCTGCATAATAAGTACAATATTATCTAACACTATCCTTTTCTTGCTTAGTCTCACTAATTTTCTATACAACTATTCCTTAATAACTGGAAATTTGGAAATTATGGACACTGTATAACAAAGAAACTATGTGATCCAATTTTTAGATGGCAATCTAATCAGCAACCACCATCTGCTGGTTCAATTGAACTTAGGAGGCCATTTCCTCTTAACTGCATGCAGTGATCTTCAGCATCCACTTGAGCACACACTATCACCACTGCCATGCCGTTATAATGCGCCTCCTGCATGATGTTGACTGCGTTGTCTAGCGTCATTCCGGGTATCACCTTCATCAGAACTTGCACCACGTATTCACGCTTGTTGTAGTTGTCGTTGTGCAGCAACACTCTGTAAGGCGGGGATGTTTTTCGCGATTTTCTGGTAGAGAATACATGTCATTCATCCAAGGTTCTAACTTTGGGTTTGAAATGATATGCCTTAACTTTTCTCATAAAACAAATATAGTAGATCTCTTAAAAAAACGTTTGACTGAAAACATAGAAGAATGAAGGCATAAACGATATGTTGTAAAAATACTTAATTAGACGGACAACAGAGTAAACATCGAATCCGACCTTGTCCATATTCACGAAGGACCCCACAGTCCCTAACAAAGATAAATGATAATGCAAACCCCTAATCATTTACTTTTTGAGACATACCAGTCTTTCCTAGTCCAATACGAAAACATTTTCAGGGATCAGATAGTACTATTCTAGTATTCTTAACAAAAACTAAGTCGTTTTGGGTGGAAAAAGGACCAGCATGTCTCAAAAAGTAAATGATTAGAAGTTGCTTTGGAATTGGTCAAGGCTTAAACTCTGAACAATGGTTTAGCTACTACTATAAAGTAAAAAGAAGACACAAAAAATCAAATTGAAATTCAAACATAAAAGCAAAAACATAGTTTGCATTCCTTAGCTTGGCCTCAAAACATCAAATGAAAGCAATCTTAAAAGCTGGAGGAACATAAAGAAATGGATCAAGAAAGGAATTATGCAACAGTGTGTAACTCAAATAGCTAAAGAAGCCGCTAGGTGTGGTCTAGTGGATGAGAGGTTTGGATAACATGCATGAAGTCCTAAGTTCAAACATTGTTATCATCATTGCCTTGTACCAAAACAAAGGGGGCAAAAGGATACCCCTATTCTATTGTATATGGAATTCCAAAAAGATGTGTTAACAAGTGAATTACTTCTATATTTTATATTCGGCTTGGAACTGGTTCTTGGGCACCCCGATCCATTGGCCCGCTCAATTGCGTAGCTCAGCCGAGGGGCAACTCCAAGACCTCATAGGTAACTCTAAACGGTTTTGCAGACTTAAAATTCTGTCCTATCTCCTGAGACTCTCCTAAAGCCTAGGGGAAAAGATGAGATTGAGCTATCCAGTCAATTCCTCCGCAAGGAACCCACTATATACAGCAATTAGTGTAAGACTCTTTTGACTTGAGTGTCGGAGTTCCTCAGGTCCACTTCAAATCAACTCCCATCTAGGTACGCCCTGAACAACATGAATTAGAACTACTTCTCCGACCTAATCGGGTCAAATTTCCTTGTCCATCCCAAAAATCATAACCATTAGTTGAGGATACAACTTTATTTTCTTATAGCTTCTCATAAGAATGGACAGAACATTAAGTCCATTGCACCCTAAAAATGACACTAATCAAATAAAACCAAGAATACCATATAATTGGTTTCCATATTCTAATAGCAGGAAGCATAAGTGATGAAGAGAAGGTTGTTACTTGGTAAGTTATTGTTACCTTAAATCAAACTCAGACTGACGAGAAGGCGAAGTAGTCTCTATGGTTGGTCTGTCCAACACCCCACCACCTTTGCCAACTACTGTCCCTGCCGCACTCATTACAACAGCACTCCGACTTGGGCTATTTCTCAACAACCCATAATTTCTATCTCCTGTTTTTTCCAAAAATTAATTAAGGTAAGAACAACTAAGAACTCGAAATTGTGAGAAACACAAACAAGCCACTTCTTCATGAAATAACAACAACGGAAAGATGAGTAGTAGTAATAATACCAGGATTAGATGAATTGAAAACATGGTTGGGTGAAAGAGCAAGTGGACTGCATAATGCAGCTTCCATTTGGGTGCGTGCTCTATGTGTGGTTGTTGGCACTTGATTAACAGTGTGAAGTAGGGGATGTATGGTTCTTGTTCTAGTTCTAATTCAAGATCCTCTGCTGCGGTGTGAAACTGTGAACACCCCGATGTGTTCCGTTTTTGTCGTTACCAAACTGATTTTTTTTTTGTGGGTGATGGAGATTTGGTGAAGAAAAGGAATGGTGCACACTGAATTTTATTTGAATTGATAATATGCTGACACGTCGTTGTGAATATTATTTTTTTTTTGTTCTCTTCTACTTCTTCTTCCTACAATTTTTGCCTCAAATTTTAATTCGCATGTACGACACAAATGGAATTGTAATCTTTATGGTCATACTGAATTGATAATTGTACGACACTGAATTGATAATATGATGATTATTGAAATTTGATATGTTGGTGGAATGATCCCCAAAAAATTTTTGTATATCTCTCTTGCTGTGTTGGAAAAAACTAATTTAAAACACTTTCACGAAGAAAACTAAATTTTTAAAAAGGGGTCTTATGGGGGGATGAAATATTTTTTTGTCCAACAAGAGGACCAACCCAACCCTAACCCGGATTCCCATCTGACCCCAGCTCTACCCGACAAACACAAAACGCAAAAAAAACAAAAGAAAAAAGAAAAACAAAGGGGTCATAACAACATAAAGGCCCAGTCAATATTTAGACCTGGATTTTGGAATGTTTTTTCTTTGTATTAGTTTTGGATAATCAATATTTTTTTCTATCGGTTCCTTTTATTTTTGGAAGATTAATTGGATAATTATTTTTTTTTGAATAATCAATTTTTCTTTCATGAATGATTAGCTATTTAGTTTTTCTCAAATTGATCAGTAGTTCAATGATATTTTATTGATTGATTGTTGTTAAAAATATGGATTATCTAACACTACTTTAATTAAAAATTCAACCAAAGAATAATTTATGTTTGTAAATACAATATCTTGATGAATTAACCCAGTAATTTTTATAGCTTTTTAAATAGCCTGCCTTTTTAATTAATAGGAGCTTCTCACTTGTCAGTGGAATCTCTCCATCTTGTTAATTGATCTTAGTGCTAATGGAGTGACAGACCACTTGGCAAGGCATGCTGCAAGGTGTCAACAAGGATCCATTGAATGGAGTTCTCCCCCAAATGACATTTGGGATCTAGTCCAGCAGGAGACTTCCACTTCTCCTTAGTTTTTTTTCACTTGTTTTCAGTCACAAAAAAAAAATAGCCTGCCTTTTTAATTAATAGGTTTTAAAGAAAACCAAGTCTAACTTATTAATAATACTAGATGCTGCAATTAGGCAAGATATGTTACGTCCTGTTTAATGTGTTTGGATAATAGATAATCATTCAAATATTACTTAAAAAATTTCAATCTAATAATACTACGAAATCAATATTATGAAATTATTGCGCAGCTAATAAGTATCATCCAAAACTAAAAAGAATTATCATTTGAAATTGACCAAATTTATTATTAATACATAATACAAATTATCATTCATAATCTCATCATCATTAACTATTAACCACAGTTCTTACCAGCACAACAACAATAAAAAATAAAAAAATTATTATTCAAAATTAATAAAATTTATCATTCAAACATAATACAAATTATCATTTGTAACTTAACCACCACCACTACCATCATACATGGAAGAAAAAAAAGACCTCACTAACAGTGGCGGAGTTTGAAGGGATTTTTTGGAGCCAGACTTGTTAATTCAAAAATTATAAACAAAATTAAAAAAATTAAAAATTCAATTAAAAAATAAATAAATATAAAGTAATATTAAATTAAATGAATTAAAAATTATGAATAAGACTAATACTTATTAATTATTTTTTTATAGTATTCAAAAATTAAAAATTGAAATAATACTAAATTAAATAAATAAAAGTACAAGTTTGCATAGAGTAGTGGTATTCAAAATTATACAATAATTCTATATGAACAAGTGGTTTTGGCCAACCAAGTGCAACTAAGTGATTTATTTCTATGCTAAATAAAAGACTATTTTGGTGTCAAATAGAATTTTATTCAGGTGCACTTTTTATATTATTTGACACCGAAATAATATTCTATTTAGCATAGAAATAAATCACTTGGTTGCACTTGGTTGGCCAAAACCACTTGTTCAAATAGCATTACAATGAGAGAGAACTTAGGCCTGTGGCCCGTTTCATATTTTTTTAAAAATGAAAGTGTGACGTAATTAATTCAATTTTTAGTTATCTGTTGCAATGATGAGTTAGCTAGAAGGTTAGAGTCATTCCTTTTCTCATTGCAGCTGTCATTGTATTTAAAGGAACCTCGTAGAGTTAGTTACTCAGATTTCTCATTTTTTCTAAAATTCCAGAAATGAAGAATCATTCTTCTTCAACAAATTCTCTCTCTCTTTGCTCTTATATGCTTGTTCATCTTTCTTCTGCTATGCAAATTGCTCAGATCACCATTTTGCACATGGTGCAGTGAGCGTGGAGAGCAACCAAGCGAAGAAACACAGCATCGCCATAGAGATGAGTTTTGATCCGTCTTCTTTCTTCTAAACACAAATTTCTCCCATTCTCCTTCCTTTCTTCTTCCGGTCTCTTCTCTGCAGATTCACTCCACAGAGATTGATGAGATTCCATTTGTTTCGCTGAATTCCAGTTGAGACAAAGGTTTCCGATCAACGAATCGCAGAGGAGAAGTTCTGGATCTTCATCATTCTAGATCCATTGATTCCTTGTAATGGCGGATCACGGTATGAGAAATTGATCTTCGGACAATAGCTCATTTTCACAGAGCAATTCAACACAAATCGACGTCAACGAGTTGGCGCAACTTCTAAACCGACTTTTGGCGCGAAATAGTGGAACATCGAATCATGACTCAAACCCTTACTTCATTCATCCAGGAGACAATCCAGGTACTCCTATTACTCAAACTATTCTCACAACCAACAATTATGGAAATTGGAGTCGTGCAATGAAAAGAGCAATTAGGTCCAAGAACAAGTGGAAATTTATAGATAGAACAATTAAGCAACCTGATGAGTCTGATCCTAATTACAATGCTTGGGAACGGTGCAATAGCTATTTGGTTTCATGGATTAATATTTACCTGAGTCTAGAAATTCTGGATAGTGTGACTTGGAGCAACAATGCTGCTGATCTGTGGGATGACCTAAAACACAAATGTTACCAGGGTGATAGATTTAGAGTAGCAGAGTTACAGGAGGAACTTCATGCTACAAGGCAAGGAGACTTGACAGTCACAGCTTATTATGCCAAATTGAAGCACATATGGGAGGAACTTGGCAATTTTCGCCAAATACCAAACTGTGTGGCATGTACAGGATCCTGCACATGTGGATTAGCTAAAATGAGAGAGTTTAGAGATGAAGATCAGGTAACACGCTTCTTAAGAGGCCTAAATGAACAACACAGCACTGTGCGCTCTCAAATCATGCTAATATCACCTTTGCCTGATGTGAATCAAGTGTTCTCAATGCTCACTCAACATGAAAGACAGCAAAATAGTGATGAGGGAGCAAAGGTTTTATTCAGCTCAAACCAAGGCAAAGGAAGTTCCGCTCAGACACAGGACTCCAACACTGGTAAAGGAAAGGGTAAAGGCTGTGGCAATAATGGTAAACCTGGTTTAGGAGGCAGAGGGAAGGGTTCCAAGATGATGTACTCTTATTGTGGGAAGCAAGGACACACAGAAGAGGTTTGCTATAAGAAGCATGGATACCCTCCAAACCACAAGCCAAGGCAATTTAATTCATACTCCAATAACATTCACAGTGAAGATAATGATGATGCATTCAGTGACAAGCAATCACAGCTTAATTGTCACCAAGAAGGCAGTGGAATGCTTAGTTTTGAGTTCACCTTAGAGCAAAGGTCAGCCTTGTTGGAATTCATTAAAGGGAAGGGTACTCAGCCTACTCATAGTGCAAATCAGGTTTTGACTAATTCATTTCAAACATCTCTTCAAGGTAAAACCAAAACACTTTTATTGCAGTTTAGTTCAAAAATTCTGTCATTTATAAAACCTAAATCTGCAACCTGGATCATTGACTCAGGTGCAACTGATCATGTCACTTTTGAGCTAAAAGATTTTGCAAAATTTCATAAGATAGAACCAATTATTGTGAAGATGCCAAATGGTACCACCACAATCAGTGATACAATTGGAACAATTGTATTCACAGACAAGTTCTACCTTACAAATGTTTTATATATTCCAAATTTTGATTTCAAACTTGTGTCAGTTTCAAAATTAACCACTAGTTTGAGATGTCAATTGCTAATGGATGATACACATTGTGAGATACAGGACAAGGAAACCTTGAGGATGATTGGCATTGCTAATTGTGGGGATGGATTGTACACATTAAGCAGTCAACCAAAATGTTTTTCTTCTATTTCAAGGCAGAAGTTCTCTTCAGCACACACTACTAGAGCAAATGCTTTAACAAGCACTTCAAACATCTGGCATTCTAGATTAGGACACATCTCATTTCAGAAACTTAGCATCATGAAAGGATTTCACTCTTTTATTGATTGTAATAAGCAGGAAGAGCCATGTGATCCATGCCACTTAGCTGCGCAAAAGAGATCATCTTTTAACTATAGTACTACAGAAATAAAAAATTATTTTGATGTTGTTCATATGGACATTTGGGGACCATTGTCAGTTCCATCTATTGAGGGACACAAGTATTTTCTCACTGTAGTTGATGGCAAATGCAGGTTCACTTGGTTATTTTTCATGAAAACAAAACCAGAAGTTGCTAGACTTGTTCCAAATTTTGTCAATTTCATTAAAACTCAATTTGGAATCCAAGTCAAATGCATAAGGACTGATAATGGTGCTGAATTTTCTCTCCAATCTTACTTCACATCAGGTGGAATTCGACACCAAACCTCTTGTGTTGAAACACCACAACAAAATGGAGTGGTAGAGAGAAAACACCAACACCTTTTAAATGTTGCAAGGGCACTGATGTTTGAGTCAGGAATTCCTAAAAATTTCTGGCACTTTGCAGTGTCTCATGCAACTCATTTAATTAATAGATTGCCAAGCAGCATCCTAAAAGATAATGAAAGTCCTTACAAAGTTCTGTATGGTGAATTGCCAAACATTTGTCATCTTAAAATTTTTGGATGCTTGGCATATGCATCCACTCTAACTACCTCTAGGACCAAATTAGATCCTAGAGCACGAAAATCAGTTTTCATAGGATTCAAGGATGGAACAAAGGGATATCGATTGATTGATGTCAAAACCAGGCAGATTTTTGTTTCAAGAAATGCCATCTTTTATGAAAACATCTTTCCTTTCTTTTCACATGAGAATAACTCAATATCACCTGTTGCTGTTACATCTAAAAGCTTTGTTTCTTCACCTAACTTGTCAAATCCTTTCATCTATGAACCTTGCAATTCTACACCCAATTTGCATGAAGCATTTCCATCTACCATGGACAATGATGTTTCAAGTTTAGAATCTGCATACATTAAGCATAGCATCAATCCCCCTGCATACTCTTCTGTTCATGCAGAATCTGCAGAATCAGCTGTTGTTCCATTGCATTCACACACTACTGATACATCATCATCACTAGAAAATCAGGAACATGCATTGGATAATCATGATAGTGCTGCTGAAAGACCTGTAACGAACAGAAACCCCCTGCTTATTTGAAGGATTATCATTGCATGATCACCAATACAGATAGTAATGTCAATGAAATCCCACTTTTATATCCTATTTCACAGCATCTATCCTATGACAAATTGGCACCCAAGTATAGGGCTCTCTCCCTGGCCATTTTATCAAACACAGAACCTAGCACTTATGAGGAAGCAGCTGCTCAACCTTGCTGGAAAGAGGCAATACAAGCAGAACTGCATGCTCTAGACAAGACAAAAACTTGGCATCTCACTGAACTTCTAAAGGGCAAGAAAGCTATCGGTTGCAAGTGGGTGTTTCGAGTGAAGTTTAATCCAGATGGCTCAATTGAGAGATACAAAGCCAGATTAGTTGCTAAAGGCTTCACACAAGTCCAGGGGGTCGATTATGCAGATACCTTTAGCCCTGTGGTGAAGATGACTACACTTCGAGTGATTTTGGCAGTAGCAGCAGCCAAGAATTGGCATCTCAAGCAATTGGATGTCAACACAGCCTTCTTGCATGGAGATTTGGACAAGGAGGTGTACATGCAATTGCCACCTGGCTTGGAGACTTCACAGCCGGGTCTAGTGTGTAAACTGGATAAATCACTCTATGGATTGAAACAGGCCAGCAGACAGTGGAATTTGAAATTGACTCAAACCTTGATTGATGCAGGTTATGTAA
>JASCZI010060837.1:26489-38949 GCA_036250425.1 Stylosanthes scabra
GTTAAGAGAAAGAATGAGGGATTCATAACAATCCTAGTCTATGTTGATGACTTGGTACTTACAAGAGATAACCTTGCTGAAATTAACTCAATCAAGCAGATTTTGGATGAGAAATTCAAGATAAAAGATCTTGGAGATCTCAAGTACTTCCTGGGAATGGAGATTGCAAGGTCAGCTGCTGGTATTCACATCTATCAGAGGAAGTATGCAACAGATTTATTGAAAGACTTTGGTTACATGAATTGTAAACCCATTTCCACTCCTATGGATTGCACTAGGAATCCAAAACTGTCAAAGGAATCAGGAAGTCCGTTACCAAACAATTCAGTTTACAGACAATTGGTAGGAAGGTTACTATACCTCACCAACACTAGACCAGACATTTCTTATGCAGTGGGGAAGTTAAGTCAATTCCTTGACTGTGCAACCAACATACACTTGAATGCAGCTTTTCGGGTGTTAAAATACTTAAAAGGGAAACCTGCTCAAGGCTTGTTCTTTCCTTCAAAATCAGACATGCATATCTCTGGATATGCAGACTTGGACTGGGCCACTTGTGCAGATGCAAGGCGTTCAGTTTCAGGTTATTGCTTCATGCTTGGAAGTGCTTTAATTAGCTGGAAAAACAAAAAGCAAACAATCGTGGCTCGCTCATCTGCAAAAGCAGAATACAAATCCTTAGCAGTAGCCACTTGTGAAGCCCAATGGTTGTCTTTTTTGATGAATTTCATTGGTTTACCACTACAAAAACCCATCTCGATCTTTTGTGACAACCAATCGGCCATCCACATAGCACACAATCCCATTTTTCATGAAAGGACAAAACACATTGAAGTGGATTGTCACATAGTTCGTGAAAAGCTGCTCTCAAAGTTGATACATCTCATGCCAGTAGCAAGCAAGGATCAGCTAGCTGATTTTCTCACTAAGGCACTAGCACCTGGACCATTTGGTGCCAATATAGCCATGCTTGGATTGTTGGACTTGTACAATCTTAGCTTGCGGGAGGGTGTGACGTAATTAATTCAGTTTTTAGTGAATGTATTTAATAGGTAGTTGCTATTAGCATTACAATTTCATTTTTCTTCCTTCTTAGTAAATTAGTTACCTGTTGCAATGACGAGTTAGCTAGGAGGTTAGAGTCATTCCTTTTCTCATTGCAGCTGTCATTGTATATAAAGGAACCTTGTAGAGTTAGTTACTCAGATTTCTCATTTTTTCTAAAATTCCAGAAATAAAGAATCATTCTTCTTCAACAAATTCTCTCTCTCTTTGCTCTTATATGCTTGTTCATCTTTCTTCTGCTATGCAAATTGCTCAGATCACCATTTTGCACAGAAAGAACACTGTCGTCCAAAAAAAAAAAAAGAATGAAAACTCAATTAAAAGGTGAAAAACATGAGAACCTAAGAATGGAAAACACACATCTTTACTCTATTTCAATGAACTTGCACCGCTCAGGCTATTTGTTTTCAAATGAAGTAATTTTACTAAATATTTTATAAAATATTTGTCTCTACTAAACTCCGCCATTGCTTACCAATCACCACCACCGTACAGGAGAGAAGAAGAAGATCTTACCAGTCACCACCACCACCATCATCACTAGACAGGGACACACGAAGAAGAAGAAGCGATGGCGGCGGCGAAAAGAAAAAGAGGCGGGTTCGGCTGAATCTCAATGAGAACTTGCAGGAGGAAGAACCCTAGACGTGATGATTCAAGCTAGGCGGCAGACGAGAGCACCACCACGAAAACGGAGGAGACGACGATTGTGAGGTAACTCATGTTTCTTTAACCCTACCATTCGTTGAAATTAATTTATTCACTAACTTTGATTCTTCTTGTACTTAAAGCTTATGAAACCTTTGTAATCTTCGTGTTCCATGAGTGAAAGTAGAATTCTTGGTACTCGAATGAACCTGTTTGACGAATTCACCAAAGTTGTGAAGGTAAAGGTGAATTACATGAACAATATAAGGAGTGAAGATGGTGGGAAGATGGTGGACAGTAAAGTGACGATGAAGAGAAGGAGGAGGAAGAGGAGAAGGCATAGGAGAGGATGGCATAGCCATGTAGGTGAAAGTGGGATGAGCAGAAAAAAAAAAAAGAGAGTCTGGACTAGAATTTCATCCTTTTATTTCATTGTCTCTGCACAAAAGCTCTATGTACTTATCCAATTTCAGTTCACTACTTGATTGAGTATAAAGTAATTTTGCACGATTAATTAACACGATATTAAACACATAATTTATTGCCTATGCAAGCAACTTTGATTATGACCAAAGCTCCGTCCATAACTATCTCTCATTGAGATTACAAAATCCCACAAGGAAAACATAATTCTATTTTTTCAAGCCTATTCGTCAAACACATTTTTCACACAAATCACAAACCAACTACTAATCGCACTTAACTCTCGCACTGTATATGGATATTGACCTAGATTTTCTCCAAAGAAAAAATCTAAATCCTTCTATTCGTTTTGGCAGGTACATTTCCAAAATTATCTTATTCTAATTGCACTTTTTTTTTTTCTATAATTTTTTCTCGTCAAATTGAATGGCTTAGAAAGATTTTAGATTCCCCACCTGCATAGCGTGGCATTTCTTTAAAGCAAGAGGCCGTTTCAGTAGCCGCGTGTTAACCTACCCAAACCTGGGTCTTCAAATCACAACCCTCAATCACATACGGAATCGTCCTCTTTCGACGGCCCAGATCCTCTCAGAATCGCATTAAGAATATCGCGAAAAGCACCACATAAATCCCCGGGTCCCACAAATTACGTGTAATCTTGATCCAAAAGCAGCACAACACCATTAAAAAGAAGAACGTACCCACAAAAGCGACACATAGCAAGACTGGTCCAATCAAGTATCGCCACGTGTCGCTCAGGCAGAAACAACCGACTCTCCCCGTCCCTCGTAAGGCAAAATAGCTTCTACGCTTTGCTTCTTCGGTTTCTTTCTTGGAGAAAGATTCTGGTTTTTGGGGAAGGAGAAAAAAAAACAAAGAAAGAAAAAAATCAACCGAAACCTCCATTTCTAATTTCTGCTTAGATTCTTTTGTGTTTCTCGTTGATTTGATTCCTGGGATTCAATAGTTCTTGATCCCCACAAACTTTTTTACCGTAGATTTTGGATTTGGTGAGGTTTTGAAGAAGGAAAAAAAAGAAAAAAAAAATTCAAAAAAAAAAAAAAGAATACGACGAAATTTGAGCTACATCATCATGCAAAGATTGGTTGATCACGCTCTCGCCGTTACTAAAGAGTAAGATTTTAATTTTCTATTTGCGGTGGGGAATATTTTGTCATAAATGAACTGCGGGTGTTTTATTTTGTTTCAATGTTGTGATTTTGTATGCACTAAAGTTATTTTATTTATTTGGGTTCTTGATGAAATGGCTATATTGATTGTCATTGATGAGGAAGTTTCTGACTTTCTGGTCTATTTGACTTGGCTTGATTACTATGGCTTTTTTTTTTTTTCCTTTTTAGTTGAAATTTTTTCTGGTTCTGCAAAATGGGTTGTAATTTTTCTGATTCCACTTGATTCTGCAAAATGGGTTTTGCTTTTAGCTATTTTTGGATTGCTTCATGTTACCATTTGCTTGTTGCATGGAATTTAGCCCTTTCGTTTCTGTTTTGACTTATGAGTCAATGCTATTAGAACAATGCTGAGGCTTACTTTTATTCCTATTTTAATTTTAATAAGCAAGTTTATTATCTTTTGGTGTTATTTTGTTTCCAGACTAGGGGATTTTGCTGCTATTATTCAAAAGCCTTTTTTTTAACTACTTAAATATGTTGCATGTTGATCAATTTAAAGGACCTTAACTGCAATAAATTCTAGAATCGGTAGTGTGCTGCCATTTATTTAATGCAGTCATGCTTTAGAGCCTATTCTATTTCAATGTCTTCAGCAATTGCAGATATGTCAGACTCACTGGTTTGCATTTGTATAATTCCATCTGAATTTTATTTCAGGTCAGTGAAGGCAGTCACATATGAGTCTGTGAACAATGTTGTGAGGATAATCAATGGAGTCTCAGCCCTTTTATTGGCATTGCTACCTGGGAAAGCTAACATGCTTGAAGGCATTCAGGGTTGGGAACTCAGGCCAACATTCCGCGGACCTCGGTTACCACGTTGGATGGAAAAGTATGTTTTTAACGTTACGTTGACAATTTGTGTGTGAATAATAACTATTCTGAGTTTCATTGCCTTTAGTTGGTTAATAAGTTGGTAACATTGTTAACAAGCTAGGATTGGGGAGTTTTGCCATTCACTAGCTCACCTATGAAAAATCCTTTCTTCATTTTCTTTTCATTTGCTAAACCCTTTGTATGAATAAGCCATTCTCAGTGTGGGACATATAAAGGTTTAACCCCATTCATCTCTGCATGCACTTAGGTTTAACCCCTGCACCTCGGGTATGGTGCTACCGTTTAGATCATAGCCCTCTTGTTCTCTAATGTTTATGATTACTGAAAGGAAATAGGAAATATTTCTAGATATGAGGATCTAAGAATTGAGGAGGTCAACTTGGGTAAGGATGTACAGCAAATTGATGATTGATGCCATAGTTTTATTTCCTAAATCTTTTCAATCAATGTCATAAACCCTGACAAGGAGAAAAATAAATGAATATTATGGGCAGATGATTAGCTAAGAATGAAATCTAAGATGAAAAATAAATTAATGCATAGGACTTAGAATAAAAGGGCAGTCCAGTGTACAAACGTACACATTTTATAGGGTCTGAGGAAGGTGCATTAGCATACATTACATAGGATCTAAGGGAGGGCCGCACCTAAAAAGTGTAATGTAGACAGCCTCACTTGACTTAAGCGCTATGACTGATTCCATGTCTTAAACCCGTGACCTTGTTATTCAAGTTCATAGGAGTTATTGTAATTTTATAAATATGAAAAGTTTTGTAAATCTTTTGGACTAGGTATATGTACTTTTTTACCTGTTAATCTTTTCTGATTTATTATCCCTTTTTGAATTTGTTGTTTTCCTGATTCTTTGCAACTTGGAGTTAGTACTGTATTAATAAGATTTTTGCGATGGAGGCATATCTTTTGAGTCTATTCATGACATTGTGGTCCTTAACTAGAATTTGTTTTCTTTTAATTTTTTAGTGGTGTGTCCTCTTTCAACCAATACATTCATGAACTCTCTGTGGATTCCGATACGAGTCCTGACTACTCATCTGAAGAAGAAGATAATGATAGATACGAGTATCCTCCATCTCCTGCATCTCACAGTTCTCGAGCCTCTGAACCGTTCAATAGGGGTCAGATGGATTGGTTCCACTATATTTTACTGTGGATTTTATTACCTTTCAAGTTATTGCTAGCGATTCCACTTCGGCTTTTCCAGTTATTTTATTATGCTGTGTTAAAAGCCCTGCATATCCCTAGCAATCACCGTCCCTCCTGTTTACATGCACATAAGAGGATGCTAAGCCTCAAAGATCAAATCATCCACCGTGCTACTGACAGAAGACGTGGAGTTGTAGAGGTAATGCTAGGATTTCTTTACATATCAATTTGTATTGTGTTCAATTATAACTTACAGATAAGTTTCACGTGAATGTAACCCTTGTGTAACTAAGAAGTGTTCTTTTTCTTTGGGGCCAATCAGGATGTTCATCTAGCCATAGAGATGTGTATAGAAGCTGTATTTGACTTTTTTCACAAGGCAGCACATCTTCTTCTGTCCCCATCAGAAGCCTTTGTGGCACTATTGGGGTTGTTTTCATCTCACGGAAGTGGCATTGGGCTAGATCATGATCATTTTAAGGATGCAGCTATTTCTACAGCTACGGTAAGAGGAGATGGCCCACCACCAAAAGAGAGGAATACCAACTTCCATCAGTCTCTGAATACAGACGCCCGAACTTGTCAGGATGTCATAACAGAGCTTGGGTAAAGACTATGACATAGTTGCCATCACATTTGTATATTTCAAATGAAATTTTTGTTATATACTCAATGATTTCTTTTTTTTTTTTAAACATCTACAGATATCCATATGAAGCTATTCATGTGATCACTTCTGATGGGTATATTATTCTCTTGGAAAGAATACCCAGGTAAAGTAGATATTTACCACTGTTCGTGCATGAATTGCGATATAAATATAAATTGGCATATGTTTTTGTATCTGAACTTTTTTTTTTTTTTTTTTTTTTTTACCACCGTCAGGAATGAATTTTATGTGACTTTTTCTGGTCAACATATTTCTTTTCAAACTTTAGTTTGTAGCCTGTTTCTGAAGAAATATTGTGATTAGGTGATTAGAGCACCAGGCTGAGTCACATACTCAATTTTCATAACACTCTGATAATGTGGGGAAGATGTTTATATGGAAAAAGGGGATGAATAAGGATGCTATTAAGATGGTTACTTTTCATTGTGCTGCATGTAATGCTTGTTATCTGACTTTGTAGGCGAGATTCACGGAAAGCTGTTTTTCTTCAGCATGGGGTTTTGGATTCATCAATGGGGTGAGTTATTTTGTCATCTCTATATTGCTTTAATCTTTCTTGATTATGCAATTTCATGTACTTGGGAATTGAAAGAGTCATATAGTATATTTGTGCTGGAAAAGCTCATATGTTGAAAAAATTCTGTCTTAAAGAACCTAAAGTTGGTCGGTGGATTTTTTCCTGCAATATTATCTTATTTAACTTGGTTATGGTGATAAAGTTGGCTGTGCTTGAAATTAAATTCACTGTTCATTTACTTGCTGCAATATAACTTTCTTCTGCTAATTTTTAATCTCAATATGTGTTCAAGATAGTGGTTTTCTAAAATTTTTTCCCCTTTTGGACACAGATGGGTATCTAATGGTGTTGTTGGCTCTCCAGCTTTTGCAGCCTATGATCAAGGTTTGTTACATACATCATTAGTCAATATATATGCATCAGAGAACATTCCCTTTTCAGGAACTCTTACATGTAAGTTTTGTTTTATGTTCAGGGTATGATGTATTTCTGGGTAATTTTCGCGGTTTGGTTTCAAGGGAGCATATCAACAAGGACATCTCATCGCGCCAGTAAGTTTGCGAAGCTAATCTCTTGGACTATAATATATTAAATTACTAGGTTCCCTCCTATTTTGGTTTTGTAACTTACTAATCTGTTAATGTGTGGAACTGATGTCCAATGCAGATACTGGCGATATTCCATCAATGAGCATGGCACTGAAGATGTTCCTGCTATGATAGAGAAAATCCACGAAGTAAAATCTGCTGAATTGAAGATTAGTAAACCGGATAGTGAGGGGGAAATAGATGATGATCAGCCTTACAATCTTTGCGCGATTAGTCATAGTTTGGGAGGAGCTGCTATGATAATGTATGTTGTTACACAAAGGATACAAGAGAAGCCTCATAGACTTTCCAGATTGATTTTATTATCACCGGCTGGTTTCCACGATGACTCCAACTTCGTATTTTCTACGGTGGAGTTTATGTTGGTCTTGATGGCTCCTGTTTTATCCCTTTTTGTGCCTGCCTTCTACATACCGACCAGATTCTTCCGTATGCTTGTTCACAAGCTAGCTCGGGATCTCCATAACCTACCTGCTGTCGGAGGGCTAGTTCAAACACTAATGGGTTATGTCGTTGGAGGCGACAGCTCGAACTGGGTTGGAGTTCTCGGGTTACCACACTACAACATGAACGACATGCCTGGAGTGGCTCTCCGAGTCACTCTCCATCTTGCACAGATAAAACGAACCAAAAGGTTTAGAATGTTTGACTATGGCGCATCCACCAACATCGAAGTGTATGGTTCGCCGGAGCCATTAGATTTGGCAGAGTGCTATGGGGTCATCGACATTCCGGTTGATCTTGTTGCTGGACAGAAAGATAAGGTGATAAGGCCTACAATGGTGAGAAGACACTACAAATTGATGAAAGGTGCTGGTGTAAATGTATCATACAATGAGTTTGAGTATGCACATTTGGATTTCACATTCTCCCACCGTGAAGAACTCTTGTCATATGTCATGTCAAGGTTGTTGCTTGTGGATCCAAATCACAAGCATCAACAGAATCAAAAGGTTCATGCAAGATCAAAGAAAAAGGAACAAGTTGCAGCAGCTAGCAACGAGTAGAATAGTTATTTCCCTTACTAATAACTATAGTACTCCTTGCCAATTTTCTTGCATGTGTGAATATATAGAGCTGTTTTTGTATTAGGTAATCTTTTTCCTTCAAATGTGGAGGGGAAAATGGTCTGTTTTCTCTTTTTGCAAATTTACGTTGTTGTATAGTAGTGGATGTGTATAACAGTGGAATAAGAATCTAGGTCAATGTTGTAATTTGGTAGTTGCTAGTTGTTTTTTGTTTTGTTTTTTTGTTTTTTTGACAATTTGATGTTACTAGATTTCACTGATTCCAGTAATACTTTAGATTTAGTATTTTATCTGAGTGTTTGATTGGCTGAATGATTGGATGGTTGAACTAAAATTTAATATGAAAATAAATATTGTGTCAAATTAAAACTTCTTTCCCCTGTCGAAAAAAATAAATAAAGATAAAACTTTTTTCAAAGTATAATTAATCAAAAAAGTTTATTGGGCTTGGTTCTGTATTTTGTTCTTTTTGTTACTTTCAATTTGAGAAAATTTGTATTTTGGACTAATTTATTTTTGGTGTGACATTTTTTGGACTAATTTGAGAGATTTGGAATCGAATTATGCTTTCATTTAAGGTGATATTTTGCACACGGAAAATTATACGAAACCCAAAAGTTACAGAGCCCATGTAAGAGTTTAGGGTTACAGGTGATAATTATATTATGTTTCGGATAATAATTTGTATTTGTTACGGATAATAACT
Source organism: Stylosanthes scabra (assembly GCA_036250425.1). Classification (NCBI taxonomy): domain Eukaryota; kingdom Viridiplantae; phylum Streptophyta; class Magnoliopsida; order Fabales; family Fabaceae; genus Stylosanthes; species Stylosanthes scabra. Next base: position 35,348 of record JASCZI010060837.1, read on the forward strand.
TTCGAATCATATTCCTAATTGAACTTATTAGCTCCCTAATTGCTTCCTAATGTTGATTCGATAGCCTTGTTTCATACATGTTGTAATAGCGGTGAAGAGAATACATAAAAGGTGAAGAGCAACAAGAATTACGTAGGTTTCACACTTTTCTTATAAAAAAAAAATTATCAAATATAACTAAAATATGTATACTAGCATAGCATGTGTACAATATGTGTGCGTCCACCTTTATTTAATCAACGTTGAAAAGTAGTTCTGCTTAGACTCCATTGCTTTTGATAGTTGGAAAACAAAAAACTAATTAAAAAAATTAAATAATACATGTATACATAAATATTTTGTGGTTGATTTGGTGAATGAACATCTGTGTTTAACATTTTTATTTGTATAAACACAATTTTTTATGCACGGAAATCAGTTATCATTACATTTTTATTTTATTTATATTTTAATATAGAATTAATCTACGTGTACTACTGTAAATTTTCATATACTGCTTGTCTTTTTTTCTTTTTTTCTATTTTTGATTTGTGTTGAGGTACACTTTTTTGTGCTATCGTATGTTGTGTTCATTTATTTTGTGAATTTTTTTATACTGATGTTTACATTTTTCGTATTGTAAATGAGATATATGGAGATGTATAGTGATACATGTAGCATTAACGTGTATTATAATTATAAATTTTATTATGAGTTATACTAGGTGTACACCAAAATCAGCCACCAATGTATAATATATATGAAATACAAAATATATGTATAGTTTAACTCATTTTTAGTGTGTACTAGTATATTTTTCCGTGCCTTGCACGAAAGATTAAATTAAATTTAAATTATAAAAATAATTTAAAATTATTGTTAGTTACATATAAAATTATTAAAGTAGTAAATAATTTGTGAACACGGATGCTAATGAGTATTACGAAGGCATATATCTCTTTCCTGCATTCTTTCTACGTTTATAAAATATAATCCGCATATTTCTATCACGAGTCTTTATTTAATATCGCTGTAAAAGTGGTCGAATTCGTCGGGTTAGCCACGTTTACCCATCTAAAATCATGAACATTAATGTATTGCCCCATTATTCTTTCCATTATCCACGGATATTTAAGTTTCTATTATAAGTATATACACGAAAAAAATATACTTGAAAATAAAATATTTAATAATATTAATAACATGATTAATTAAGATTGGTAAATGAAGAAGGTTAGTTATAACATCTAAATTGTTAAATTATTAAAATATCCATCAAATTTATACATAAATTTCTAAAAAAAGAAATGAAATGAAATTATATTTATTATTATATGGGACAGGTAATGGGGCGGATCAGCCATTAGTCATATTCGTCTCATATCCATATATAACTAAACAGGTATTATCCAAACCGCTCATATTCATTCAATCATTGAAAAAACGCGCTCTATTCAGGGCATGGCATGTCGGGTCGACTCCAGACGGACCAAATTATCATCCCAGCCTATTAAAATTGCAGGCTAAATGTACTGAGTTTAATTTGTAACATCCCAAAATAATTGTCCAAAATATAATTTGTTTTATTATCTTTTATTTGCTAAAATAAGGTAATATTTATGTGTGAATTAGTTTATATCATTAAATTTTTTTTTAATATCAATACCATGTTAAAATGATACACATAATATATTTTGATGTAATAATATTTTATATAAAAAAAGAAGAAAGACAGAGAGTCGGTAAATAGCAATATCTAAAATAATATAATAATTAAAATATCAGGTGAATAGTAACTATAATAATATAATAATGAATAGTGCACAGTAAATAAAATAATAAAATATTCTTAAATAGTATTTTTTTTTATTATAAAAGGGAGAGGGGGAGGCGCTCAAGCGCAGAAGAGAGGGGACGAGAGAGTGTGAGGAAGAGGGAGAGAAGAAAAAGAAAAAAAAAGAGAAGAAAGAAAAAAAAACAAAAGAAGATAAAGAAGTAATAAAAATATTAAAGTAGATATCTTTTACTTTTTGACTATCGTATATCATTAATATTATTTTCTTGCATTATTTATTTGGACTAGTATGGACTACCGCCAGGTCTGTTTAATATTATTATTGTGATATTATTTTCTTGCATTATTTCTTTGGACTAGTGCGGACTACCGCCAGGTCTGTTTAATATTATTATTGTGATTATTGTTATTATTATAATTATTATTATGCTATTATTATTACTACTATTATATTATTAGTATTATTGTTATTATTACTACTAATCTATAACTAATATTATTACTATGTTATAATTATTACTATCTTAATGATAGAATTTATTGCTAATCTGACGATAATAATATTCTAATTACTTATTATTATTGTTATTAACTAACCTGGCTATTTCATTATTATTATTATTATTACTAATCTAATAATATTATTATATTATAAATATTATTATAATAATATATTATTAATACTATTACTATTAGTATTACTAATATTATTATTATTAATTCTGTTATTATTAATTATTATTATATATATTATAAATATATTATTATATATTATTATTATTCCTATTATTATAAATATTATTATTATTAATATTATTATGTGTAATATTATTATGACTATTATAATAGTTATCTAAATATGATTATAATTATTATAATGATTACTACTATTATTATTACTATTGATGTTATTATTATTGTTGATATTATCACATATTTGTGATTGTTAATATTTTTAATGTGATGCTTTAAACCCGTAAGCTAAGGTGAGTGTGGGGAGGCTAGTGTGCCTAACATCCCTACTTAGCAAGCGGATAAGAAAATAAATTGTTTAAGACTTGACTACCAATTGATAAGAAAACAAGATGTCTTAATTGATATGTCGTAATTTTTGCTTTGTTGTCATGATGTTATAAGATCCACCAAAAGTTGGGAATTCCCTAAAAGGCCTATGATGAGTGAGACAAGCAATAAAGAAAAGTGAAAAGAAAAATTAAGACATTTGCATTGCATACATCATTATTTTTATATAATTGTGATAGTCATGATATTTTCCGTGAAGAGCGGCTGAAACCACTAAATAAGATTTATTATCTACTGAGAATTTTAAATTCTCACTATATCTATGTATTTGTGTGTGGTTTCAGATTCATCCCAGTAAGGACAGTGGAAGGCAAGATATTTTTTATTTGTGTGTGATGATTCTACAGGATTATATATAAATAACATGTAGATTAGTTTCTATTGTTACTTAGTATATTGTATGGGCGATAGCTATATGTTTATAATATTTGATTGTATTCGTACAAAAGTACAGTCAAATTATCAGTCTATGTAATGAATTTTTAATTCAAAGAATGAGTGTTACATTTTATGGTATCAGAGCGGTACCCTTTATTGTGAATATTTTGACGAATCTTTATCGTCAAAATTATAAACGGTTAGTATCCACAAAAAGGGTGATCCGAGTTATCTCAAACTATACCGTAACCCCATTTTTGGAAAAAAAACAAAATTCATTCATCTAGAATTTGGATGTCTTAATTATCTATAACATATATCTCGATGCATGCTTTATAGTACACTAATATTGAGCCTGATCAACTCA
>JASCZI010060838.1:15661-27271 GCA_036250425.1 Stylosanthes scabra
CCATAAATTGCACAGAATCACACTCAACAGTAAAAAAAGACAGATTTTGAGCTGAAATAAATATAAAAAAAAGGGGGCACAATTTGGAGCAAAGAAAAAATCCAACCTTTAGAACAGCAACAAGGAAAGTGGCAACAACAAATGGTGTCTGAAAAGGTTGAAGAGAGAGAAAGATCTCTGAGGATGAAGCTAGAAACAGTGCAATTGGGTTTAGAAAGAGAGAGAAAATGAGTTTAGAGAGTGATGTGAGAGAAAGTAGAATAGCTTTATGAAAGCTTTTAGCCTTTTTTTTTGTGGGTTTACAGAAAATCAGAAAAAAAAATCAAAATGAGGTCTTTGCTGTTGATTGAGAAGCAATAATAAGCATTGTGTCAAATGGGAGTTGCTGGTTCTTTAAAGAAGGCAGTAATGAAGAAGGGTTGGTGTTGGAAGGGAAGAAAGGGCAAATGCAAATGCAGAGTTTCTGAGTTTGTGTGGGTTTTTTTTATTTAAATTTCAAAAACACTGTTTGAGAGTTCAGAGTTTAGAGACAAACAAATGAAAAGCTGCAACTTCATGTCACTTTCTCCTTCATTGGTTCCTTCCCTCTCATATATGCCAAAAACAAATATAAAAAATTAAATATTCAAATCTAATGATATTAATTAATTAATATAGGTATTTTTTATTTAACTAATTAATAGTTATTATATTTACATAAATTAAAAATAAATGTTTTATTTTTTAATAAAATACTAATAACCTTTAGATTAATGTGAATTTAATAATTATTAATTGATATAAATTTAAAAAAATTACATTAATATAAGTTCAGTTCTTCTTTATTTAAATAAAAAAATATAGTCACAAAAAAAACCATATTAACAGTGTATATTAAATGAAGGCTTTTATTTAATCATATAAGGTTATTTAATTACTTTTTCATAGTATTTGGAAATCTTGATTCTCTTTGCATGTTGGGTGAGATGAAGAGTTTTGCCCCTTCCCTTCATACTTTAGTTGTGGCTAACCAAATATGTATTTTGTATTCTTATGTAAATAATAATAATAATAATAATAATAATAATAATAATAACATTTAGTTAAATTCTTTTGAATATTTCATCTGAGTATCAGATCATAATATATAATTGATTGACTATTGATTACCGATTACATACATTAAATTATATCCAACCCAATTGATCATTTTTATTTTTGAAATAATCTTAATTTTTTTCGGCTACTAATGTGAAAAGTTATCATATATTATGGGAAAGTTTTCCAGCATACCCACAAAAGATGAGATATATCATATTCCTCTACTTTTTAACCGTTGATCTTAATTGATTTTAATTATAAAATAATATACGATAAATATTAACGTTTAAAGAGCAGGTGGATATGGTATACCGTACTTTTGTAGGTATACCGAAAAATCTTCCCTATGCTATGTAGTATGTAGATACAGAATCAAACATAATAATACTTGTTTAAAATGGTTTTGCATGATTCAAGCATGATTGTTGATGTAATTGCATACTTAAAATAATAATATGAAAAGTAACATCTTCCTCCTTCTGCTGAAAGTCTGAAACATTCTTATAAAATAAAAATATTTTTCCTCCTAAGATATTATTGTTTTGTATGCAACTTATTTTCCTCTAAATTAAATTAATAAGAAGTAACAGGGCAATGGCCATAGCCATAAGGACAAGCACAAACCAGAAATCATGTGTACATAATTTGAAGTAGCTAAATTTGGACCCACAACCTTTTGTGCTGTTTTGTCCCTCTAAAGATTCTTCTCAAGTGAAGTGACCCATTCATTCATGAAGAAGAAGGCATCACCCTTCTTCCAAATGGTGTGTGCCTATGGCCCTTTTTGGATTTTGACATTCCACCTTGTTCGTTTTGTGTTGTGTGTGTAAATTAAAGAAAAAATATAGATAATATAATGAAGATATTAAAATTATTTTTATATAAATATTTTCATTTTGATAATTGTATGCTAAATTGAATGATTATATTTTAATATGTTATATAATTGTTATATTTTTAAAAGTGTCGTTATTCTTTTTAAAATATGACTTAAAATACTAATTTTTTTATGGAAAAATAATTTTTGCATTGAGAAAATAATTTACAATTAATATTGGTGTACACTTAAAACACACAAACACATCCTAATTAATTACTCCCTTAAGTGGGAAAGATTTATGTGTTTCAATGTGTTTATGTGTACACCTAGTAAAGTCGAATAATTTAAATTGATAATGAGTTATATCTTAAAAATTTACTATTAATCTATCTAAATCTATATGGTGTTCCATTAGTAACCATTAATTTCTCTCTTTTTTTCTTTCATATCAAAATCTGGAAATTTCATATCAACATCTCATTCTAAATTTGTCATGCTATGCCCTGTCTTTACCAACATCATTTATCACTCTCAAAGTGACTTTCATTTTGAAATTGCAAGTTGTGAGTTGTTCATCTTATACCATAAATGTTTTGTATGATTGAAAGCTGTGAAATATTGGAATTCTTTTTTAATTATTAGAAATGTTTTTTTTATTTTTTTATTAAAGTGTTTTTATTTTTGAGAGATTTCATTTATATAATAAGTATTGGAACATATACTATCATATAATTTTTTTTTCCAAAGTTATTAATTGAATAATCATCAGAAAGAAAAAAAAAATTGATTAGGTTACTACATTATAAAGCTTATTTTAATGTATCCAAACTAAGTTGTATTATCTTAATTAAGATTAAGATGTTATTATTACTATATATTTTAGAATATAATTTAAACATTGGTCTTCTTTCTATTCTGAAAAATTACAGCTCATTTGCTGTTGCATCTGCCCATATTGCTTTAATGAACCCAATAATATTATAACATAAACTACCTTAAAAAATACCACTATTCTACAATTAGTTTTTTTTTTTAAATAATCAGACATTTCTAAGAGTTATCAACTTTATGCATAAAAATTATTGATTATGGACAATGGACCATAGTGGTTTTCTTTTTTCTTAATTGACAATCACACAATCTAACTGTGTCTTGTAACTTTTTATATTAAAATTATGAAAAACAGAACTTAAACCCACAACTTTTTTCTGTAACACAATTACACAACATATATGATTTCAATATAATGTTCTGTGGGGTTATGCGTGAGGTTCAAAATAAATTATTGAGGGTGGAATAATTATAATTTTATAAATTATATATGATAAGAAATATTTTAGAAAAGAAAATTATATATCCATTACTATTCTTTCATATCTCTATTATATTAGAGTAAATATATACAGTAAATATAGTAGATATCCAATAATTTCTTTGACTTGTATATTGTAACTTTTCAAGAAGTTTGTGTTTATACTTTATATTATGTTTCTCTTCAATTCCTTTAAGCATTTATTAATATTATTATTATAAAAGAAAATCATTTGAAGCTAATGAACCGTCAGCAACAAATTTTATTTTTTATTTTGCAGAATAATATTTCATTCCAAACTCAAGCTCTAATGAAGTAATTCTACTTTTAATGTTTTAACCAATCTCTCATTTATAAATAATATGCAACAAAAAGAACGGTTACTTTCATCACAATATTTTTTATAAATTATAAATTGGAACATATATATAATGACTTCCCCACATCTCAAGAGATTTTATTAAATAACCATTCTCTAATTATATTCTCACCATTGCATGTTGAGGAAACATTTTCCCATTTCTTATGATGTCTTATTCTACAAGTCACTGAAATTGACTAATTATATTCTCACGATTGCATTTGCATGTTCAACTTGTCCTCAAATTCATTATATAGTTCAAGAGAATTATAAAGGGCCATAATCATGCATATATATACATAACTAAATAAATACTTGAAATGGACTCATTCAGAAATAGAAAGAGCCAAACAATGATAAATTAGTCATAATAAGATCTTCTTTCTTCTTAGTTGCCAAAGTTGCACACATGGTCAATAAATTCCCAAGGTTGCCGGCTAGGGCCTGTGGATTTAGTCAAATAAAATTCCAAGGCATATTGCAAAGAAAGAAGTGAAGGAGATTAAAATGAAGGGGTTAATTAATGTGAAGTTATATGATTCACGAGAATGGTCACTCTATTGTGAAATATTTGTCCTTAGATTATTTCCACATTTTTGCTAAAACAAAAAAAAAAGAAAATAATAATAATATGAAAGGGAAGGAAACCTTAGAAGTTACTCAAACCAACAACCAAAGAAAAGAAATGTATCTAGGAGGGGGTCCTGTTTTGGCAATAAAGACATGCATGAGAAAGTTGAGGAGCACTCTTTACTCTTCACTCTTCAGTTGAGCTGGGGTATGTTATGTAATTATGTATGGTGGACCAAATTAAATAGGAATAACAATAACCGCGTAAAACAAAAAACTAAAAACTTGATTACAAATTATCACTAGTAGTTGGACAAACCCAACATTAGGTAACCACTTAGACAAACTTTTATTTCAGAGTGCCGTTGTTTAAATGAAAAAATAATGTTTTTTGACTTTTTGGTCGTAAATTTTAATGCCGTTTTATTAATTGAAATCGTATTTATTTTTTTATTTTCTAAAATTTAGGTTATATAACATCCGATCCAAATTGGTTATTACACATACTGTGTCTATTGTGTCATTGTGCGACTTGAACATGGAGCCAAATAGTTTCCTTTAAATTTTTCTGACCAATGCCTTCAGAATTAAGAATACTGCTAAAATTTCAAATGATAATTTTTCTTAGATACTTTTAACACAATAAATGGATAAAAGATTACTATAAAAGGCTTATTTTTAATAAGAATTTTTCACCTTAGGAATATTAACAGTTGTACAAACATTGGTTAGCAAAACCAATAATTGTCTAATGAAATGATTGTAAAAGAACTATGATGAAAACAATGCAGCAATTAATCATTACACCTTTTACATCAAACTCCTTTTATTATCAAAACATCTCTCGATTACTTCTCGTACCTTGTACTATAAGAATTGTGATAATTACACAGAAAACTTAATTATTAAATTGTACAATGTCCTGTATAAATTCCTGCCTGCAAAATCACCTTTCTACAAATGGGGCCATTGAATATTGGATTTTCAGAGCCTAATAGCTGTAATGTAATCCTTCGCTTAAGCTAACAATAATTTGAGTTTTTCTCACAACCAGAAGATGATGATTCTATCCTGTATGCTGAAAAACTTAGCAGCAACAAGGTGAGGGATGAGCTGGAACACAAAACAATGGTGCAAAGACTATATAGGACCTGTTCACCTGAATCATATGGACAAATAAACATGGATATTGCAAAGTACATGAAAAAATGGATGAGGAACTTGTGCATTACACAGAAAGAAATGAACAATGAGGTCCCCACTTGAATTACCAGAACCTTCCTAGAATGCTTGTTCCAGCTGTTTATTTCAGTCTCTCCTACACCACATGACATGACAACACTACAAAATTGGAAAGGATCGAAATCCATGCATGTTTTTTTTCCCCTTTCAAAGAATTGTTATTTTGAAATTCTAGTTAGCCCATCTAATTTTGGGCTGTGGATGGAGGATAACCCACCTCCCCTATGAACTTGTATATATGGTACTTAATTTAGGAATCCTAAGTTAAATGGTCCTACAAAATCATCAACTACAAAGACAAACAATGATACAGATGCTATAAACTGAAGATCTAACTGAGCTTAGATAGGTTTAAACCTATGACTCGAGAATTTTTTTACGAAAACTTCTCAGTCGTTCCATGGCAGCACGGATTTGCTCCGAAATTGCAGAATAGAGACATTTCTGCGCTGCTTCATCCAGACCATCTGGAGTGCTGAGCCACCCACTAGTAGGAAATTTTGCATTGTGAGACTCAGAAATTGCCATTTGCCTCATTGCTGGAAGGTCAAATTCAATTGGATCACCAATAATTATGTCAATTTTCTTATTACACAATGGTACAGGAGGCCGTCTACCAAACATATAATTCTCCGGCATCACCTAGTAATATGAGCAGAACCTCACATCAATATAACCAACATAAACGGTGTTTTTCTACCAAATCAGATGATTTATTCTATCACCAAGGAAATGAGCACTCACCACAACTTTTCAATCATTTAAGAACATGCCAGAAATTATAAAGATAAGTTTTATAAGTAATCAGCACAATGCTCAGAGTTACCTCTTGAAAACCATGATGGACAATTGGCAATACAATTGGAGTTTTTGGTGCACGAACGATTAGACTAGCAGTCCCCCATTTTAATCGCCTAATTGGTGCATCTTCTTGGTACACTTTTCCTTCTGGAAATGTATGCACCTGCAATAGCATAACTGAAAATGAGACATAAAAACCTGTAGCAAGGGAGTAATTCATGAGAAGACTTTACTTTAAAAGTCTGTAATCCATTTACAATCATAACTCAGAAACACAAGGGAAAAGAGAAATGAACCCTTAACAGCACTAGAGAACCATAATAAATGCATAATAACCAACACTCATATAAATTACAAAAAGTGTCATCATAAAAGAGTTAAGCCTATGTGGAGGGAAAAATTTTAGGTTACATAAATACCCATTCTCCATCATTTAAGCGCTCAAGAGCTTCATTCATGTATTCTTGATAAATTCCACCACCTCTTGTAATAGGTATGCATTTCCCTGTGTAAGTTATCATTTTAGAACAACACAACAGTGGACTACAAAAACAAATAGAAAACCATTTCAGCACATTTTGATTAATAGTCCAATAAGCTTCAAGAAACCAAAAAAATTACTACATGGTGTTGAAATGGATTTCTTCCAAAGATTACTAAAGTATGGAAAATACATAAAAGTTCAAATATTTGACCCCAATCCTCACGATGTAATGGACAAGGACTTCACAACTTCAAGCAAATAATCGACCGGAAGAATGCATATTTAGACATTCTTTTTATTCAATGTCATTTTGTCCAATTTAGTTATCTGTAAGTATTTAAAATGAAATTTCTCCTAATGTTGGGCAATGCCAACAACCTCTACTAGTAAGGTAAGTTTAGCAGAATGCATCTCTTAATGTGCAATCTCTACTTTCGTTGCCGCCTCATCTAAGCAATTCCTCCCTGCCCTCGCCCCCAACCCAACACCAAAAATATGTCACAGCCCATTAACTCAATCAGAACATCAAGTCCCTTTTCATTGTCCTATTATACAAAACATTATAAAGGTTTAGGCTAGTCTAATAAAATGCTTCTAAATGGAAATCTTTTTCAAAGAAGTCTAGCCTAATAAAACTGAAACATGAATAATCTTAACTGAGACTTAGTGTTACTTACCAACCCGAAAAATATAGGAATACACTGCATTCTTAAAGCATACATCTTCGGCAGTTAGCACCCATCGAGCTAACTTGGTATTAAATATGGGGAAGCCCCTGAATCCCCACATAACCGGATCATCCAACCTAAGAAAAGTTTCAAAAAAAATTCCCTCAAATCAGATATTCTAACATGCTCTCTACATAAGAAAAAGAGAATCAATTTACTGAAGAATTGTTTGCTATTTAAGATTTATTAAGCCACTGAAAGCATCTAACTTTCTACTTAAATCTAGCATTTAGAGGATAATTAGGAATATTACACATTGCTACATATCATTTGAATCATTTATAACACATCACAATCAACAAAGAATAGAGAGAGAGAGGGTTTTAGGGAATGCTGACGTGGACATGTGGTTGCTGACGGTGATTAAGGGGACGCCGGGGGTTCTAGAACGAACGAGGCGGAAGAGAGTGTCGGCGTTGTGAACGGTGGTTCTGTTCATACGACACGACACCGTTTTGGCGAATGCGCCAACTGCGCCTATCACCAGCTTCCTCGGCACTCCTCCCAAGTGCTCCGCCCTCGCCGCCCACTCCATCCTCCGCGCCATAACACTCAAAACACAATTAAACAGCTTCAAAGTTTTATAATCTCGGTGCTGCAAATCAAATCATTAAATAATTAATTAGGAATAGTATAGTATGATAGGAATCGGTAATAATGAGATGAAATGAAAGTGTGCGTTACCGGTGGGCGGAGAATAGGTGGCGGCGGCAATGGCGGAGCAGAGAGAAGAGAGTGGGTAGTTGGAGGTTGAGAATTGAGAAAAGAAACCAAGATAACTACTTTTATTACAATAGATCTGAGGCAGGTGGGGCCTACTTGCTAGGTAGAGAAGTAAGAATTTTCATACCCTAGTTTCAGATTCATTAATTAATTACTGTGAGAGAGAGAGAGAGAGAGAGAGAGAGAGGATGAGGGTGTTGCGGTTGAGGGTGAGGCTGGGTGTTCCGGCACGTCGTGGTGGTTCTGCTTCGGTGTGCTTCAAAGTTTCCATATTTTCCGTTTTACTTATTGTATTCGATATATCACTCTTCCAAACCAAGCCTCAAACATAATAATAATCTTACAATCTTTGCATGTGCATGCCTTCTACTTAGTTATTACCATAACACTATGCTGAATTGCTGATGCTGTTATTACTCTTTCAACTTTCAACTTTCAATTTTAATATGTATGCGATGATCTATTCTCTTCTGATATATTCATGCCTCTCATGTGTTCGACACAATGTCTCTGAGGACCTTCTCATGCTCATAACCTTATTACACTATTTTTCTTTTGGGCTTCTGCATAACATGTCAACAATCAACTTCTTTACTAATTTGCATATCTGCAACCTTTCTTTTAATGCATCTCTTCTATCTCCATCTCAAATGCCGGCTTAGCAAGTCCTTATAATTCTTAACCAAATTCACAAATAAATTGATTTTGAGTCTTCAAAGATTCTAGTTCAAAAGTAAATTTGAAGGAAGTGACAATGAATCCGACTTCTATGTAAGTGCATTAGGAAGTTTCTTTTAGTGTTAGAAAACAGAAATAAATGTAAAATTAACATGTTCTAGTCATGATATCAATTTAACGTTAGAAGGGGAAAAAGTAAAACAGAGTTAAGTAGATGTTACGTAGATCCGTCTCCTTGATTAGATCCACTTTTCTTGCATCTTTTTTAGTGTCATATAAGGTTTCTTTAGGTCTCAAATTGCTTCGTGCATAACCTAAAGCAACGCTACAAGAATCATTCATAAAGCTATACCTATTTTTAAGGATACATAAAACCAATACTTTTTTTCTTTATCTAAAACATCTGAATCAACATTACTAAAAAGTCATCAAACCAATGCTGCTTTATTTCAACTGGAAAGTACCATTTCTCATTTAAAAAGTGTTAAAGTTACTTGAAATATGCAACTTCACTATAAGCTTTTATTTGACGTATATGAAGCATTGTGCCATGTTACAACCTTTCCCCGTTGTTTAATTTTTACAACTTATCCAATTTTCCTCACTCATTCATAAGTCAAACAAATGGAGATCAAAATCATTTTTTGTAGTAATGGTGGTTTATTAGTCTAAAGAATGGTATGCACAAAACAGTCACAAATCAATTGACCTCAGCAGCTTCTTGAAACAAATGCTTCTTGTCCTTGTTGTTAGACTTTGATGCTTCATTATAACAATTAACACCTCATGGCAGTGAAGTTGAAGCACCAAAACAGTAGTCAGCAAAAGGAGAATCATGAACAAGAATACTTGTTTGTGGAAGAAGTCGGTTTGGAAGAGAGACTCGTGAGAAGCAAACTCGTTCGAGTTAATCAATCAAGAAAGATCTTCCTCAGTCACCATAGTCATCCCCGAGACAAAAGAACTGAAATGCTGGGACATGTATAAATCTTTTACAACTTGGGGTGAAAATTAAGAGACAAACATGAAAAATTGTCTTCGCTGTGAAAATAAAGTAGCAAGATGTCTAGGCTCAGTCGATGTCCAGAAAATTTTCATAGACATAAAGTTTGTTGCTTATGTGCAAGTGTAGTCTATGATTTACATAGGAGAAATGAGTGGAAATGTCATCAGTAGGTAAGGGACTTGTTCTAACTTTCAAAAACTTAAACTATAGAAAGAACAATCTGTAAAAGAATATGTATTTGCTTTACTATTATCTGTAACCAATTCTTATAGAAAGGAATGAATATGTAGAATGTAGTATCCATAAAGTGAAACTCAGAATAAAGTGTCGACTTTTTTTTTGAAAAAATGCAACTTTAGAGGAAGATATTAGTGCGATTGTACCGGTTTCCAGAAGATGGCAACCTAAACCTTGGCCGTGTTCACTTCATTCAGCGAGGAATTCAGATCTTCGCGAGATTGCGATCTTCTGCTCTGCAGGCGCATTTGACTCCTGTGGGGTGACCAGAAGGTCCCCATATTACTGCTTTCAAACGGCATCTGCCCTAAATTGTTTGAGGAATAACTATGTGAAACATTACTAGCTGACGGGTAAAATGAAGATTCCGCAAGCTGGATGCCGGCACTATCATCGGCCCCAACGCTAAATGGTCTATCTTGTGGACCCGTGATTTTTGGGCTAAGTGGCGTCTTTACCCTTGCCTCCCCTGCAAACACCATAAGAATATTGACTTCAAGGTTACATCATAAAGAAACATTACCAATATACCACTCTATATACAAAACAATCAAATGCTGTCTCCCATTAGGCAAAATTGGTTACATAGACTACCCAATGCAAAAACATGAAGAAAAACAAACATAAAAAAGGGGTACCCATCATAATTTTATGGTTAAACTTAAAATGACTTAGGAAAGACTTGATGCATATTTGTGACAATTACAAAATTTGCAGCATTTCAATAGCTTACCAGATATGATAGGACTCCATCCCTGGAACCGGAAAGGTGATGGGATATTGGAGACACTGTTATTCCTGAAAAGTGGAAGATATTGCCTCCGGAAAAATCTTGGCATCCAATTGCTAACACATGATAAAGCACAAAGAAGCAGGATAAAAGAAAGGATCAAAATGAGTATAAGAATGAAAGGATTTATCTTCGTGTCAAGCAAATCAAAATTGCGAAGCCCAAATCTGGTAGAATATGCCTTCCCAGCTTCCAGCAAAGCAACCCCAAGTGTCCAAGTGATGCTTCCAGATCCAACGGTTATATCTTTATCAGTAATGTGCAAACCCTCTCTCAGAAGTGATACAACATATGGAGCCCTAAAGCAGTATTGCTCAATAAAGGGCTGAGGAGCAACACTCCTTTTTGCAATGTCCCATCTTTTACCACAGAATTCCCTACCCTTTTCCAGTACATCTTCAAGTGTGGCTTCGGAACTTAGGTTGAAAAATCGATACACCACAAAAAATCCAGAGATCACATAAAAGTGGCCTATCGGACGTGGAAGATTATCACGTAGGGCACATGGATGCACTTCACAATCAATTCCTGGACTGAGATCAGACCATTCAGACAAATTGACTGCCACTTTTGCAACTGCACTGCACTGTTGCCAATTTGGATGACCTACAAGCACAAGTGGAATTCCTGATCCTCCTCTTATATCCAACATTTTCCCATTACCTATAGGACTTCCTCCTACATGGTTATTAAAGGAACAACGAGAGCAAGTGAATTGCTCCTTATACCCTTTATGCAAGCAAGGATGCTTAAGCTCTATCTGCTGCCTAGGTAGATC
>JASCZI010060838.1:31811-43245 GCA_036250425.1 Stylosanthes scabra
CGAAGACCTGAACCATGGCCATGGCACCATGAGCGTTCCATATCTCATTGTTGTTCAAATTTCCCAAACCCATATTCCTTCCTTGATTATTACTCACTAATCAAATCAAACTCTTAATAAATAATAATAATCTTGTTTGGAAGAAGAAGAAAACAAGAAGAAGAAGAAGAAGAAGAAGAAGGAGTCATCAAATCCGAATGCAATGGCCGGCCCTTTCCCTACTCCTTTGTCAACATGCAACTTAACAACAACAAAAGAAAAGGGCACCAATTTTGCCTTGTACAATTTCAAATTTTTAATTACCTTAATGTAATACTCAGACAAGAGACAATTTTTTATTTCTTATTTCTATAATGCTAACTTGTTAATCATCCTTTAAAATATATCTATCATTTCCTCTTTTGATTTAATTCGTTATTAAAATAATCAAAATTAATTCATATTTTAAAAATGGTAAGTAAATCTTTCATTATGGAAATAATATTTTTTATATTTTTTCTTCTTAAAATTGAATATTATATTTTTTCTATAATATTTTTATTTTCAACGTTTTTCACCTCTTCAGTATCATTTTAGGGTTTGAGATTTCTGATTTAGAATTTAGAAATTAGGATTTAAGGATTAAGGTTTAGAATTTAGGATTAAAATAATTAATTTTTATATTAAAATAAAATAATAATAAATATTTCTAATATATTTTTTAAATTTTAAACTAAAAAGATGAAATCTTTTGTTTTGAAAAAAGAGAGAAGAGAAAAAGAATAATAACTATGAATCTATTAGGTATAATTAAATTTTTAAATTAAAAAAAGGCAGAATGAAAAACAAAAATTAAAGGATATGTAGTAAAACTTTTTTTTATTAGTTACAGTTTACAACTTTGTCACTAATAATTATATGAGAAAAAAAGAATATATTGACTCTGATAATTAAAATCTATTTAAATGTTAAATAGGTTTAAAAGCATTCTATAGGTGAGCAATGGTTTTCAAAATTCAATTAAGAGTAAGTATAGGCAAAGTACAATTTAATTATTGCATTTGAAAAATGGATGCATACGGATTAATTTTTCCATCAAGGGTTAATCACAAGGTCAACATATTATTAGTGAGTGACTTAATGTTTCTCCTAGAAGACTTCTTTTGGAAAATAATGTAAGTGATTAATTAAATAAAATAAAAGATGTTTAATGGAAGACCACTATCATTTTATTTCTCAGATGTTTAATGCAAAAATGGACATGCCAAATTCCCAATCCGTCACCTAATTCCTCCCCCTTCTTCTACTTCTTCTTTTATTTATTTATTTTCTTTTTGTTACTGTTTTTTTTTTTTTTTGTTATCTCTCTTACGTCAAGAAATAGTGTTTGTATTTTTTTGTCCTATATAAGAAATTCCTTTTTTTGTACATTGTAACAAATTATTTTGGGAGAGAGGTTTTTGTCAGAATATTTTGTCATAGTTATTTGGTCATGGATATTTTTGTTAGATTGAACCACCATGTAAGCCCACTTTATATTGAAAGCAGCCCAGTTCAATACATGTTTGTCCATAAAGATGTTGAACTCCATAACTGTGAAAAGTTTACTTAAAAAACATTATGTTAATTAATTTTTTCATGACTCAACCAAAAATAAAACAATCAAATACCAAAAAAAGAAAACAATCTTAATTTCGTGGGTAAACTATATATTGACTTTGTTTACCA
Organism: Stylosanthes scabra; assembly: GCA_036250425.1. Taxonomy (NCBI): domain Eukaryota; kingdom Viridiplantae; phylum Streptophyta; class Magnoliopsida; order Fabales; family Fabaceae; genus Stylosanthes; species Stylosanthes scabra. The sequence continues at coordinate 33,519 of JASCZI010060838.1, forward strand.
AAACAAAAAAAAAACTATATTGATTTTTTTTTCTCTTCTGGAATAATCAACATTCAATGCACATACGATCTTCAATTTGTTAACCACATTTCCTATCACAAGTGGTTAGTGATTTGAGTTACTTCGAAGTTTGGGGCAACATGTATCGAGAATAGGATGTTACCATATAAAATCCTTCGAAAAAGATATTCGATAAAGCGTAAGGGATTAATCTAGATCTGCCAGGCTAGGATATCCTCCTACCGAGAAAAATAAAAAAATCTCCAATTTGTTGTGCATATTAATACTAATGTTTACATATTTAGGGAAGTTTTAATGTCATATTTCAAATAATAAGTTTAAATTCCAACAAAGAAAAGGTTTTGGTTTGTGATAACCATGTATGAATTATGATCTAGATTCAACTTTTGAGATTAGCACTTGTGAAAGCGGATATATATTTAAAAAGTAAACAAGTTTTATCAATAATAAAATTAAAATAAAAAAAGGAATAAGAACATGTGCTACATGTAAATGGTGTGATTTAATATATGATGGCTTGTTTAATTTAATACGTGCGGTGATATTTATTAATTTATAAAAAAAAGTTGTGAACCAATATATTTGAGAGTCAATATATTTAGTGGTGATGGTAAATGAATTTTAAATAATAACTTATATATTTTATAGGTGATTATTCAGTTTGGATATAACGTTTTTTTAATTTTGGATGATAATTTTTTAAAAAATTTTAAACAATAATTTAATTATTATCTTTCTAATATTGATTTCATAGAATTGTTGTAAGATAGTTATTTTAATGTGAGAGAAGAGAACATTCATATTATGATGGGTCTAGTTTTTATAGCGAAAATATATTCGCATGGGATACATTATATTCATTTTCTATTAAAATACCAATTCTTTTATATTATTATTCTTTCCAAACCTAAAAAGTTGAAATTTATTAATTTGAAAGTTGAAACACACGAATTCAAAAGATCTTAGGAGATCGTACGGACACAAGTAATGGTTATTCTGTAGGCGCCTACCATGCAAGTATATATGCCAATGCCAAAGCTAAAATAAAATAATTTTGTTGTGATAATTAAATAAATAAGTACTTAGCCCTCTATATGTGTATTGCTCAAGCTATATATGGCTTGTTAAAATTTTTATTAGAATAATGTAATGAGAGAATATTCAATCATTTCATTTTTTTATTAAAAAGAACTATAGCAGTCAATAATAATAATTAATTCAATAAATTTTTCTTCAAAAGATAAAAGATCGAATATAAAGATCTTATTCAAAAGTTCATTTTGTTACTAAATATTTAACTTGGAAGTGGAAATTTCGTTTAGATATAGACTTTCAAAATAATAATAATATAATAATAACAGTAATATATAGCTCGTTTAATTTATTACTAAGAAGAGTTCTCATATATGTATATCAGTAATTCTAGAACCACATCTAATTTTTTCCAACTAAGTTATTATTGTTCACGCATTTACTGTTCATGCGCACACTGTTCACTAAAAACGAACATAAATTTATATGTGCAATGAATATGTTTTTATAGTTGATATGAATATATTTTAAAATCTATTCGTTTGCTTTTAAATTTTATGTTCATTCTAGTAATAATATTCTGTTCGTTCGCGTGAAGTGAGAATAGGCAAAATTCGCTTGGTTTAACTTGGTTGAAAAAAAAGGTGTACTTATAATATGATTGTATATATATAATGGCAACCGCTGTAGCATATTTTTAACTTTTTACTGAGTGCGTGTCAATCATGATCATCATAACATCTTGAGTTAAGAAGAAATTAAAGTGGGCACTAATGAAAGGAATAATTGTGTGTGTATTTTATGTTACTTTTTATTCCGTGAACCATTTCTTCTTTAAATTTTCTTATGTAGTAGCACACCAAACTACTTTAATTTGCAGATACGTGTATGTGAATGGAGGGTGGAGGATGGATGCATGGGTTATGGGCAGAGAGAGAGAGAGGATTCCCATTTTCTCTATAAACCCTAATCTTACTCAATATGACACTGACCTAGCTATATATTTATATGTCCCCTATATATGATGATGATGAAGATGATGGATGAATAACAATAAGGCAATGTGATCCACTAGCTTAACTAATAGGACCCTAAGAGATCCGTGAATATTTTGTATATGCAAATGGCAAATGCAATCATATATCTATATCTATATATAGCTAAAAACATTCCCTTATATATTAGCTTATTAGTATTATTGTTATTATTGTGTACCTAATTTAATCTGATTCTGATGATCAAGTGGGTGGATATTGGAAATCAAATCATGCATGTATAGGAGTACCATTAAGCTACTGATTAGATCTTTCAAACAGTGAAGGGACAGAGAATGTAATGAGAATATATATAAATCAGGAAGCTAATCCATCCTAAAATTAAAGAACATCCATTGAAACAAGAAGCACACACGCACGCGTGCAGTGCCTAAAAACCCTATGACACTGCCACCTGAGATTATTTCTCTTAATTATATTTGTAACATATGTGTTTTAATTTGTTTTTTTTATGATATATGATTGTTAATTTACCAAAATATTAATTTCATTCACTGACGCATTATCATCGATGGCTACGGCGTCGATATATTTATTTTTTAAATAATCGATGGTTTTCGTAAAGTCGATATTATTTACCTAACAACTATTTTGGTCTCAGAGTTTTAACGAAGGCTAGATCATTTATAGAATTATTTTGCGACGGCTTAGCTGTCAATAAAGCTGGCGAAAGAAATCTTTCGTATATTAGTGGATGTTGTTATTATTATATATAACTATGATTTTATACAGGGGCGGAGCCTTATGTATTAGAAGGGGCAATGGCCCTCCCAAATATTGAATTTTCTTCATAAAATATAAAGAAATTTAAGTTTAACCCTCTAAATTTTTTTCGGTTCCGCTCTCTACACACCCTTTTGGTAGACACTAATTTGATACCAGTATAAAATACGGTCATTATTGTGTTAACTATTTTTCACTTTCAGTGGTCCACTTATAAAAACTGTATTTTTATACGGTGTAAAAGTGATGTCTATAAAAAAGGGTGTGTGGATAGCATTATTCAATTTTTTTTCTATCTTTTTTATTATCAAATTAATTTTTGGCCCCTCTCTCAAAATTGGCCTAGCTTCGCCCCTTATTTTATATATGAGCTATCTACTTGCAAGATCTGCTTTTTATTTAAATTAAATGACACTAACATTATTCAAATATTCAATAACTAGTGATGCCCTACTTACTAGTTTAATCATTGCAAAACTATCAATCTATCTATTTAAATAATTTCGGATGCTTCATGATTTACTATAATTAATAATTTTAACAATTTATTTTAATATATTTATATATATTTTAAAATTATTTTATAATTAAAATCAATTCCTAAGATTACTTAAATTACCATATACCTAACATTACTGTTACTTATGTATACGAGGCTGCAGAGAAAATTGGTTCAAATTAAAGAGCACAAATTCTGTCATAGCATTGCTAACACTACTTATCTATTCTGTGTGCAGCAAGTGACATTATTTACAGTACAGTTATATCTTAGATAGTGATAGGAGTTATTTGTATTGATTAATAGCTAGTAATTTTGTTGGTGACGAGGCCAGTAAGTATAGATTTTATGAAATTACCACGCGTGGAAAATGGTCGGAATTAATCACTTGTGGCACATAGTTTATTTGCACTTTCATTTATGCCACCCCACCACCACTACTATAAGATTCTTCACTTCCAATTAATTAAAGCAATTTATTTAGAATCTATAGATAATAAAGTATACTTGTTATATATTTCTTTCTAATTTACAATCGTCAATTTAACATTTTTCATCAGAAGTAGTTGTTATATTATATGCAAAAAAGAGAATAGTTGGAGCCCTGGATGATTAAAAAGGGCAACGTTTTTCCATTTGTATTTATTTTTTTTCGAAAAATTAAAGGACTTAACTTTTCTTTTGTGACTTGATTGCTGAATATATCATTTGAAATTCGGTAATACTACATGTACCATTGTACACATCTATATACACCATTTAGCAACACGGAAAAATGTAAACATTAGCACAAAAAAAATATAAATTTCTATGCTAAGATTTACATTTTTTTGTGTTATTAAATTGTGTATATGAATACATACAATGATACACATAAATTAATTCTTTAGAATTAAGGCATCCCAACCCAAGATAAGCTTAATATTGTTAACTGTTAAGTATTAAAAGAGTGATTGATGATGAGCATGCATGTAGACAATTAGATATGTACTAATATATTTTCATAAGTCAACTAGATGTATATTATGTACTCTCTTTGGCATCTCTTATGCTTTATCACTTTTTTGAAAGCCATGTACCAAGTATTCTTATTTTTTCAGCTTTGCGTAGTAATATAAAAGTTTCCATAATTGCTATATTATATGTACAGAAAGCGTTTCAGATATAGCATAATTTACGTTAACCTAATAATTTTAATTATTGATTTTAATAAAAGAAATAATACAAAATATTAAAATCAATAAAAATTAACGGTTAAAATTATAAAATTATCATAAAATATGATATATCTAAAACGCTCATATTATATATATAACATGACTAAGTTAAAAGCCTCCAAATTAAATCATAACAAAACAAAAATCTCACAACTCTTATGTCTACGGTCGAGTAACCGTCACTAATAATAATGTTTGTATTTCACGGTTTGTTAGTCACGATTAAAACCGTAGCTAATAAGATCACAAGTAGGAGGATCGATGGCTTTGTGTCATATCAAAATTAAATATTGTGATTTATTACATAAGATATCATAGCATATATACACATTATTAATGAGTGAAAGTAGGATCAATATATATAAATATAATTGTAGTGTGTATGTCACATCTCGAAATATTCATCCACTTGATTTGGTTTAGCGAAAGATTTTAATTTTATATATTATTTCAGCTTTGTTAATCATATCATCATCACTTATTCACTTTGTTGTAGACTTGTAGTTGTAGTAGTACTTATTACAAAGATGATTCACTATCATTACAGATTCTTTAAAAAAAATGGTTTACACAATTTATTTTTTAAAACATTAATTTGTTTATGTATGTCCTACAAATTGAAATTAAGCAGCTATTAAATAGTATTGTAAATTAAAGATAGTTAATCTCTTTATTAATTCTTTATACCAAAAGTATCGCCGTAGTAAGGGATAAGTATTTTTTTTGACATAAAGATTTAGTGTAAAAATTAATTTTGTCACACATCTTTTTTTCTTCTCAAAATTGCCCCAAAAGTTTTTATTTCATTATAAAAACACCAAAATTATTTTTTTTTCGAAAATACCCCTTCTCTTCCTATTTGTCTTCTTTCCCAAATGTATGACACAATCCCGCATAACACACAATCTCCACCACCACCATCACCACCCTTAGAACACATCAATAAATTAAAAAAATTAATAAATCTTGTTTTTCTAAACAAACTTGAAAACAAAATAATGATTTACTCTTAAAATTATTTTATTCTTTGAGGGAGGGCACTCAAAATTTTTACTAAACCTTGAAAGTGTTGAAACAAAGAATCCATTGCAGGTCCACTTTCGCAAAATTCCTTTCCCGCATTGTCATTCTCTTTCTTAACATGGATCTCTTGCACCAACACTTCGGCAACGACAAACTAGATTATTCTTCGCCGCCGCCCCAAAACCCTAACTCCCCTTATTCCTCCCCGCCGCGCCTCCTCCATGGCCGCTCCATCGCCCCCTCCGTCGACGACACGATGCTCGCCCTCACCGTGTAGCCACACCGCAAGACCATTTCTGATCCAACCCCATCGACCCTACGCAGCACAATGTCGCCTTCATCATCATCGCATTCTTCGTCTTTCTCTCTTACTCTCTCTCCTGATGGCTATTGCTGCTGCAGCAGCAACTGCTTCTTCTCTCCCATCTGGTATTTCCTTTGCCACTTGCTCAAAATTCAATTAATCAATTTGTAATCTAAAAAAAAGTGTTTTTTTTTATTTATTTTGGGGTTGGGGGGTTGTTATAGGAATTTTGAGAATTTATTGTGAAACATTTGTTAAAAAAAAAAGAATGCATAGCATAGAGAAATGGAAAATTTGTAATTAAACTATATAAAATTAGTTATGGAACGGAGTCTCAGGTAACTATTGGGGCTTATTAGAATATATTAGTATCAATTAGGATATTTATATTTATTAGTATGATGCTACTCATAATTATAGAATATTAGGTTATTATTATTGTGATTCTCTCTTTGCCTATAAATAGGCCATGAATTGTAATATGTAACACACATCTCATACATAAATCTCTCAATTGTATATTCTCTCTCCCTTCCTAACAGGGCTGATTGAGTTTTGAGTTGATTGAGGTTTTAATAATACTTGTTAGTTATATGCTTAATTGCAGAAGGAATATGTTATTCTATGTCATACGGAAATGATGGTGGTGGTGAGGAAGGAGAGGGTGAGAACACGGCTTCAGATGTGTGGCTTATTCTTTGAATCATTACATGTTTTGGTAAAAAAAATAATCACAGGGACAAAACGGTTAAAATGATTTTTTAATAAAAAAAATTATATCTGTAACAATTTTGAGAAGAAAAAAAAAATTGTAACAAAATTGATTTTTACACTAAATTTTTATTGCAAAAAAGTACTTATCCTCTGTAGTAATATTTAACAGCAAAAAGGAAAGACAGAAAACCTAGCCACCATGACGAGACCCATTTTTTTTTTCCAGAAATTAAAATTATATAACTAATATTTTTATTAATTTTTTTCTAAGAAAAAGCTACGTAAGATAACTATAGACAGGAATTGAGTGGAGGGACAACCAATGTTCTTATGCGCCACCAAATAAATGATTTGAAAGGTTGCATAATTATATATATTATTTGGAATGTGTTTAATTTTCCATCCTAAAAATGTATATATATGATCAATTTATTATATTCTCTAGAAAAAATTAATTAAATCTCAAATAAATTTCTGAAAATTGCATATATTTCATTGATTATTATTAAGTAAATGAGAAGATATTTATTAATGATTAATGCAAGACCAACCCTTTTTCAATTGACGGTAGCTTGTGAAGTTGTCTTATGAATGATGTAATAATTAGTTGACTCGTCTATATGGTTCTGAGAATTATTGGCTCAAGAAGGTTCATCAGCTTCTTCATATGGGTGGTGTAAGACAAAAGAAAGTTAATTAAAGAGAAGTGAAAAGAAAATCATAGAAAGGAAAGAATCAATGCTAGCTAAGTAGCTATATTGTCAAATATTAATTAAATATAAATAAATATGGATATGCATGGAAGAGGAAATTGATAATGAGAATATTATTATATTCTTTTTTATAAACTAATTCAAACGCATCTGTTTAAAGTTTAAACTTTAAAGTAAATAAAGATTTATATATTAATTTTCATATATATTATCTAATTTATATAATTTTTTTATATAAAAACATTTTCTGTAAAATAAATATTTTTAATTTCATTTTTAAAACTCAAAATAATTAATAATGAAGACCACTTAAAAATGGTTTTTGATTACCACTCGACCATACCTGTTTTAGTATCAAAACTTGGAATCTGATCATTATTGATGAGTCATGCCTTTTAATCATTTCTCTCATATTCAGCTTAAATAGAAACAGGTAGATTTAAAAAGTTTAGCATCTCATTATTGTGTGTATGTGTATATGTATTGCTAACTAATTAATGGGAATATAATATAGTAAGAAGAATCACTATATATAATTCTTAAGAGGAAAAGCATCTCTAAATAATTCACCTTTATTTCCACTTACTATATTAGGAAATAAAATACCGAGTTTAGACAACAATAAGCTTACTAACACACCCACCATTATTATTTTATCTTACAATGTTCTTAGCCTCATATCTTCATAGATATCCTTAGCTTTGAATTTATTCTTGCTGCTTATTATTCTTTATTATTATTTTGATTTTGATTTTTGATGAGGGATGTAAAATCCTGTCCATGAAACTATGACTATGAGTATGAGGAGAGTATATATATTAACACCAGAAAGCACATGGGAGAGACAAAAACCTTGCATCATGGCATAATGTTGTAAATCATTAAGAATAATAACATGTCATGATTAATAATGAGGGCCTTAGCTAATTATATACCCTAAAAGAAAATGAAAATAAAAAAAATCAAAATTTTCATATCCATTAGTGTACACTAGCTACTTGCATTATTGTGAAAAAGCTATAGAGTTATATGTTCTACTACTATTTAATTTATTAAATATTATTAAAAATATATATATAACTATTTATATTTATATTTTATTTTAATTTTTTAATAATATATAAAAAGTAAAATATGTATTATAAAAAAAATCTTCTATTTCTATATGACTATATCAATTTATATTTATATGGAATAACTTTTCCTAATTTATATATATGCAATTGCATTTCTTTTGAGTTTTGACAAATCAACCTCAGATGTCAGGTTTCAAAATTAAAACATTCCCTCTCCATTATTAACATTCCATCTTCAATGTACAAAATAAAACTAAATACGTCATTCTCTTTGGATATTTATTTTGTTTCTTTGCATATATAGAAATTAAATCTTTAGAGAAAGAATTGAAGCTTAATTAGAAAAATAAAAGGCTGATAAGAAAATCTCTTAATCAAATCATTATCCTAAAAATGTATGGTTGTAAAACTTTGTGTAAAATTCCTGAAAGAGTAAAGGAAAATATAATGGCGGATGTTGACATTTTTTATATGAAAATAGACCTTGGTTTGCAAAATTATTTTTTCTTTCTAAAAAGATTATGGTAAAGCTTTGATTGGCCAAATTAAAGAGTGTTTCAAATACTCAAATTGTTTTCATGCATATTGATATGATCATAAACGTAAATATAGTCTTTACACACACAAAAAAAAAAAGGACAATTCACCGTATTAAATGAATTGGAGGACAAAATAATCAAATTGTCCTATTTCAAAAAGTATAATTAATTTGTCCTAAAAGTATTTATGTAATCCGTGGCAGGATATAATATTTTACAATTTGTACATAATCCGTGATACCCTGCCATGAATTATGAACAAACGCAAAAAATTGATAATCTGTGAGACTCTACCATGAATTATGTTCAAATGTCAACTATACTTATAATCCATGGTAACCTGCCATGGAGTATGAACAAATGTCATGTACACTAATAATTAATTATATATAATGAAAGTATTAAATAAAGATTAATTTTTACACTATTTAATATATAAAATATTCTTTTATACTTTTTAAAATATAGAGTATAATATTTGAATTAAACCCTAGATAATTAAACTATCGTGTTATTGCTATTTTTCTTGAACTTTAAAATTTGATAATTATATTTATATCATCTTAAATTATATTTTAATGTATATTTTAAAATCTTATATTTTAATTAAACTAAATTTTAAGAGATAAATGTATTTTTACTAAATAAACTTTTATATCTAAATATAATCAACCTTTTATTCACATAAGATAAATGAATTAAATTAAAAAAATAATAAATAATAAATGTGAATAACTAAAATGAAATTACATTATGATATTTTTTAAATAAATTAATAATACTTAATATTCAATATTTTTTAAAAGAAATA